>JAJJXC010000109.1:0-23817 GCA_022432385.1 Xylariaceae sp. FL1272 | reverse complement strand
TAATTCGTAATTATACAAAATATCGCACTATTTACCCCTTATTTTATACTATTTACTAAAAAACTAGTTACTTTAACGCCGACTACTTTATACGCAATAAGAATAACAAGCGGTATAGAAATAATAAATATAATTAGCGTATAAACTATTAAAAGAACTTAGGACATATATGTATTATTTATATAGAATACCGGTATAATAGCCGGTTATTATCGTTATATTAATACGACGTTAATAAGTATTACACGGCCTAATAGCCGGTACGACGTTGCAAAACTATATTATTATGTTATAAAAATATAAATTACGATATAATATACAAGCGTAATCTTTTTATATATTAATAAGCCTTGAAACGTATAAAATATTAATGTTTTAAGACAGCATCGCGTAAAAACTACGCTTTTAGTTTTATTTATATAAATAAATAAGAATAAAAATAAAAGCTTATATAATTATATATATTAATAGCTATATTTTATATAAAACTACGTATATTTAAAATTAAATAATACTATGTTATAATATTATTAATATTAAAAATATTAATAATTTAATAAGCTTAAGGCTTAATAATAGCAATTTAATAAAAACTAAAATGTTAACGTTTAATAATTTGAACTTTATTAACTATAAAGTTAAAAAAGTTCGGTTAAAACATAATAAGTGTATTAACCGAAATTGCAAAACTTTTAATAAAAAAAGCAAAAAACTAGCTAATAACAGCAGTAATAAAAACAAAATTATTAAAATTTAAAACGCTAAAGCCTTAGTTAAAAAAAGCAACTATTTTATTTAATAGCGTAAAAAGCAAAAAAGATAAAGGCTGTTTTAATCGTACGAAAATAAAACGATTAAAGAAAAATAAGAATTATAGCATATAAAAAAAAAAAAGAATTTCGATTATATAAAAACATTTAACGTTATATATAAAAGCTTTAACTTAGTAATAATTATATCATTTTATATTTATTACGATTTTTTTATATATAAAATAAATAAATTATAAACGATATAATTTACAGCAGTTTACGACTATAATAATAGTTTAAACGATAAAAAAATCAAACGTATAATGTATACGTAGCTATTTTAGCAAATAGTTATTAACGTATAACGTATAAAGCATTTAAAAAACAGCTATTTTACGTAAAAAAAAAAGTTGCCGATATTTAACTATTATTACGTAAAAAGCTTTTTGCTTAACATAAAAAAATAATCGCTTTATATAAACAAAAGTAAAGCGGCTATTAAATAACCGACGTAAATAAATAATACGTACGTTAAATAAAGAATAACCGGCGTAAATAAATATTACGTAAGTTAAATACGGGATAGCCGACGTAAGTAAATTGTACGTACGTCGGATATCCCGTATAAAGGCTTATATATACTTTGTACGAAATCTTTTTTAAAGATTTCTTTTTTTTTAAAATAAACACGAATAAATTAAGTTTTACAGTTAATGCTTTTCTGCCTTCTAGTGCGCACAAAGCCTATTCAACATTATATAAATAATTATTTATTTAATTATTATAAAATCTTAATACTTTTTCTAATATATTATCTTTTTAAAATATTATAACGGTTTAATTGATTTTATATTTAAACAAATTTAAAGCTAAACTATTTAACCTTATTAAAATTTTATAAAATTATATAGTAAAAATTAAATCGTTTTTATAAATAAAATAAAAAATGATAAATTTATATTTAAGACAAACAATATTAATTATTTTAATAAACTATTTAATAATTTTATTTCGATTAAAATTACTAGTATAAAAAATATAATCTTTTTTAAATAGCTATATTTTTATTTTATAAAATATAAAAGCTTTTAAAATAATATTAACGTAAATGTTTTTAATATAAAGTATATTAATTAAAATTATATTAATAGTTTTAAGTTTTTTTTTTAAATGAAAATGCTTTTTAAATATTTAAATATTTTAAAACTTGATTAAAAAAAACTTATATTATATAGTATTTAATTTCCGTTAAAAGATTCTTTAATGAAATTTAGTTTTAAAAAAACTAAATTATTAATAATATATATTATTATAATTATTAAATATAATATCTTTTAAAAACGGGCTATAATAATGTCCGAAAATAATCAATATTAAAAAAGCTTTTTTTAAAATAAAAAAACTAATTATTATTACGGCTATATTAATATATTATTTATTTTATAAGTTATTTTAATTATTTAATTTTTTATAAAAATTTCGGTTTAATCATTTACCGCGTTTTTTACTTTTATTAATAAATAAAATAATATTTTTATTTTTAATTTTAAATATTAAGTTTTTAAACTTTTTTTTTTTAATTATAATATAAAAAACTTTTTATTTTAAACCTTTATACTAAAACTTAATTTTTTAATACTTTTAAACGTTTAAAATACGTTTTCAATTATTAAATAAAATTTTTATTTACTATAGAACAAAATAAATAATATGTATATAATATTTTAATATTATTATAATAAAGCTTTTTTTATATATATAAATAATTTTAAAGCTATTGTTTTTAATTTTAATTAATATTCACATTTTATAAATTTTAAAACATTTAATATTTAAAATAAGACATAAAAAATATGTTTTTATTTTTAAAAATAATAACTAATAAAAGAATATTATATTTAATTTTAATTTAAATATTTAAAATAATAAGCTTTTTAAAACATATATTAAAATTATTAAACGTTTAAATTTTTATATTAAATTTAATTTATTAATTTATATATTATTTAATAATAAAAAGCCTTAATAAAAAATAATGTATATAACTAATTAAAAAAAGCTCTTAATACTTATTTTTTTTAATATTAAAGATTTTAAACGTTTTAATATTTTAATAAACTATTTTTTAACATATGTTTTAAAACTATATAAATGTTTTTTTAGTTTTAATATTTTAAAAAGCTTTATAATATTGTTTTTACATTTAGTTATATCTTTATTATTAGTTTAAATTATACCGTTTTTTTAAAAGTTATATAATATTTTATTTTTTACATAGCTTATTTTTTAAAAAATATTAAAATCAATCGTTTTTATTTAATTTAACTTTATTGTTTTAATTTTTAATAACCTCTTTATTAATTATAAGTTTATAATATTAAAATTAATTCGTATAAGTTTCATTTATTACGTATTTATAAAAAGCCGTATTAAATTAAAGCTTTTTTTTTTAATTACGTTTATACGCGTTTAAAGCTTTATTTTTAAAAAACGTACTATTAATATAAACTAGAATATTTTTGATTAATTTTATATTTAAATCGTTTTTAAAAATATGAAACTAGTTTTAAATATAAAAATTAATTATTAAATTTTAAAAAATATAATATTAAATAAACTAATTTATTAAAGTTTTTATAAAAAATACTTATAAAAACTTAAAGCTTAAAAAATAAAAATTCTATAATACGTTTAATAATACCGGATTTTATTTATAAATTAAACTTATAACTTTTATAAAAATAAAATCGTAATAATTAACAAAACTTTTAAATAATTCTATAAACGTTTATAGATACAAAATAAAAAAAATAAAAAATTCTAATTATTTACCGGATTGACAAAAGGATAACTACTATATATATATATATACGTCTAAACCTTTATTATATGCTTTCAAGAGCACGGCAGACTCCCTTATATAGGAAACCGAATAAGTGGGTCTACTTCCTGACGCGTCAAGAATGATCCTTTACCTTAGGTTCAGGGAACTGGGTGCAATAATCCGCTTAAACTCGTAATGTTCAAAGCTCATTTTCTAACGGCCAGGTTTCCTGAGCGGCTCGGGCGGTTGCCAGGCTCGCCAGGGTTTCGTGCACAAGGTATGCTTCATTGTAGACCACAACCAGACAGAGTAATTACCTCAGTGCGGCCTAGACCCATGTCTTTCGATAAGCATGTAAGTTGGGGGCCAGATCCTACTGCTTTGGCGAGCAAGTCTGGGAGAGGTCTGGTGGCCTCAGATCATCATGTGAATAGAGCGTTGCTCGCCAACCCACCAAGTCATGCCGGATACTGCAGCAATTGACAGCTAGGCCTCTCTGTAAGCTTATCATCGTTTTCAACCGGTACGGTGGATTGGGTGATTTACCACTCGAACATGGTCCAGAAGTGACGCCACAATGGTGCGGGTTTGAGCAACAGGTGGTCCAAATACTAAGGTAGTCCAGTCCCTTTACCATGCTATGCGCCCTTGGCACTTCATGAGGTCTGCCTGATTCCAATGTCTCTATGCATCACGAACAGGCAATACTTATTCCCTGTTCAATCCGCGCAATAAAAGGAGTAGATAGTTTCGATGCATGTTTACCCATCGCCAAAGTTTGGGTTTCCGTTCTTCCATGAATTATATTTCACCACAGAGCAATGACGGAACCAACTCAGAGAACCATTTATATCATAGGTGGGACGCTTCGTTCTTCGTCGTACTGGCATTATCACTGACGAGCGCTCCAACTAGGGGGAGGAGCAATTGGCTGCTGCGCTGCTTACTATCTCTCTCATCATCCTCTATTCGATCAAAAGGAGCATTCCATCACTTTGATAGAAGCCACCAAGATCGCAGGAGGCGCATCCGGGAAAGCAGCAGGCTGCCTCGGCGCCTGGGCGGACCCAGCCTGTTTGGGGGGCTCTAGTTTCCGCTTGCACGCACAGCTCGCCGCGGATCACGATGGTGGAAAGAATTGGGGATATCGCAAATGCTTATCTGCGGACTGCGATGCTGTTCAGAGTCATCCCGACGACCCTGACTCAAGCACTCCTGTTCCCAAGCGTATAGACTGGGTTGACCACGACAAGTTCAGATGGTTCAAGCCGTTGGGAGAAAGTGCTCAGTGCCATCCATACCTCTTTACCACGACGCTCGCTCGACTAGCTGAGGCGAAAGGTGTTTCCTTCGTTGAAGGCTTCGCTGAATCACTTGTTTTCTCGGAAGACCGAAGCGAAGTCAAGGGTTTTATGTTGCGCTCGAGAGGGTCGGAAGTTCGGATGATCAGCGCTACCGACATTATTCTCGCTACAGGCCCGTGGACAGGCCGAATTCTCCCAGGTGTCCCGATATCCGGGGAAAAGAGTCACAGTGTTGTAATCAAGCCGGAGCGAGAGATATCGCCAGACATTATCTTCTTCGACCCAGGCCATATCGACGCAGATGACAAGGGCAACCAGCTGGAGATGTATCCGCGGCCCGACGCGACCGTCTATATGAGTGGGCAAACAGACTACGGGCTAGAGTTACCTCCCACGACCGATGATGTTCAAGTCGACTACGAGCGCTGTAAAAAGCTTTTAGAGACAGCGCATAAGGTCCCACCTGGTTTCGTCAAGTGTCCAGTTCTTGTCCAGCAAGCCTGCTTTAGACCAATGGTCAATGTCGAAGGTAGAGACCCCGAACTTGGGCCCCTTCTAGGTCCGACAGGGGTTAAAGGACTGCTGCTTGCTGCCGGTCATAATCAATGGGGTATTCAAAACTCGCCCATTACTGGCAAAGTTTTGAGCGAATTGGTTTTTGAGGGAAAAGCGATAAGTGCAGATATCGCGGAACTCGACCCTCGAGACCATTTGCGTCTAAGGTAATATTCGTGGAAGCCTGCAATAGTGAGCTGTGGGTGCCAAGTTCTAACATAGCTACCTCTTAGTTATCCAATGTATAACTCCGTTCACCATTTTTGGGGTTAACGGTGTCGTCTCTTACAATGTGACAATTAGCACTTCTCCATATTGCCATGCACAGCCACGTTTTCGACCGGCGGAAGGTGTAATAACCTAGATCAAAAGCCAGCATACTCCAAATATGTCCTGGCCTCTCCAATCCAAGCCTGGTCTTTGGTCGGAGCTCGTGTCGCTCGGTGAGGCTTCTTTGGAAGGATCGTTGACGATCTTATATGGATTCTATATACAGCTCTGGTTCAGATTTGCAGACTCGGCAGAGTACTCTCTCGACTCTCACCTCGGCTCTCAGTCCCTGTCAGTTCAGTGCTGCCCTTACCCCAATCCTGGTCCGAGGCCTGGCAAGGTAATGATCCACATGACACACGCCTCGTGCGTCAAGCGAGTACAGTATATGCGGGCAGGGAATATTTGCGCCACGCGGGCACGTCGTAGAGGTGGTTGGCTCCGCTGTTTGAGCTGAATGGAAGCAGCACTTTCAAAGACTATGGTAATTATCAATTCTTCCAGCCCTCGCCGGCTTCCCAGGTACAGTGGAGGTAAAATCGACAATTGTCCTCCAATAGTCCCGACTATCGCCCAATTCCAAAACACTATCCCATTGCCAATATTCATCATTTACTGTTAATGAACTCAAATGGCGGAAAGAAATGAGGGTACAGACATCGGCACTGAATTTTACCCCTTCGATACACCTGCTGAGCTTTGCAGAACTCTGCAGGTTTCCGGGCCGCGCTTCTGCCTATCAAGAAAAGCATACAGATCGCTAGAAATATGTCCTAAGGCAACTCTTCCAGGCAATCCTAGAATGGCGATCGCTACTGAGACGCTTGTAGAACAGCTACATCACGAGTTCGCCACACCGCGACTCGACCGTCTTGCGCCACATCTATGGCTAGTTGCGAAACCAGATAGTCGACATATCAGCTCACTTACACATCAGACAGTCCGCGGGAGGCAGATAGTGATCACGGAAGATCCGGGCATGCATCTTCTTTGGTACGAAGGCAAAGTGTTCATTAAGCCCCTACCGAAATACCTTCTCTCTCACGCATTCTGGGTCTATCTGAATGCGCAAGCACGAGCCGGTCGGGAAGAGTCTTGGTCAACAGCACACAACGACATCGATCGCTGGAAAGAGGTCATATCCAGTGCGCTTGGCCTTCTTAGATCTTACGCATTTCTTCTACGCCACAAGTCAGATTTTCAGTTTGCTTTGTCCTGTAATCCGCCACTCTTGCCCCGTCAGTTGCGGTTTCGAGAGTTGGTTGAACTACTGATAACTGTAGAGGAGCGTATTCAAGACGCCCACGTGTCGCCGAGGTGGAGGTTCGGCGAGCTACGTCTCAGCCGGCTGAACTTCTGGTCGAAGGTCTTTCTACATGATATAGAGTACGCCAAGGTCACGAGTCAATATAGCTCCTAACTGGCTAAGTTCTACGCACCGCTGCTCTTCATTTTCGGTGTTTTCAGTGTCATATTGGGTGCATTACAGGTAGATGGTCTATTTCCCACGGAGTTGATCACATCTGTTGCAAAGGGGTTCCTTATCTTTACATTCCTGTTAATTTTGGTGTCCCTTTCCTCCGTATTGTCTGCCCTAGGAGCTAGAGTGCTTAGAGAAGTCGTCTTCGCAGTAGGAAAGAGGATGAAAGGCAGATGACAAACCTGACCAGTTTGGAAGCCACATTTTACATTTTTTCTCATTTTCGGGCATTTCCAACAAACCCGTCGTATAATCTGAATTTAATTGTCGCGTATCTGTCATTTTGCTTCTAACGCTCAAAATGTGTCTCGTACGTAAGTACGAGAGGTGGATTGATCGTGGGGAAGTCAGGTAGTAACAATAGCAACACATTCGAGCATAGAAACTGGGGCACCCTTCTCGTTCGAAAATGGGCCATATCTATGTCATATATACACTAGTAACTCCGGTCCATGACTCATGCGAGGTCCGTTGCTTCCTGACTCGTCGTAATAGTGGGAATTCCATGCAACAAGGTCCAAAATAAGTCGTCGATATGATTGAGCATGCGCCACTCCCTTGGGATACTAAAGTATCTGCTGAGCAGGGCATTGGATTCACACATAGGAAGTTGGTTTATAAGGCTCACACCGACGTCGAACCCTTCCACTTTACATCTTGTTTAGGCGGGCTTAAGATAAAACTTATATCTCATTCATATAACTGAATCGTTGTTTACGCTGAATGATGATAATTTTTATAGTAGTCATTATTGTATCTAGTATATCAAAATACATAATACGTCCAATTTGATTAAACCGGTCTCCTCTAGTAACATCTCGTCTTGATAGTTCCTCAAGTGGACGTTGTAGATACAGCGGTGGGCGCCACAGTGCTACTGATTGGACGGTCCAAAGGAGACGTGAATGTGTAGATCGTCGTTCTAGAAGCAGTTTGCCCGGGCAACGGAGTCAGCATGTCGGTTAGGAAGCTAGTGAGCCATTGTTGACCCGACTTGGTAGATGTATAAACGGTGCTGCTCGGAATGACGAGACTATGGGAATCAGTTGGCGGGTTGAGATTAATTGTAAACAGTTCAGTGAATACAGTCGTGTGGCCTGAGGTAAATGCTGTAAATACGCCTGTCGAGACACTCCACGATTCTGTGTCGGACCTTGAAGTCGTCAGACTGCTGGACGTAACAGTACTGCTCGAGGTTGTGCTTGTGCTAATTCCAGCAGAGCCTGGAGATGTGGTATCGACTGGCCTTACGGAAGTGGAGAATGTGGTGGGCTCTGCTCCTGAGCTGGATTCAGGGGGTGATAAGGGACAGGTCCCGAAGTCGCCGTCTGGGTCATTCGATTGACGTCTTGAGATGCTAGACGGACTCGAGTTACTGCTAGGTGAAGATGCACTTGAGCTGCCGCTAGTCGAAGATGCACTTGAGCTGCTGCCAGATGTTGACGAACCATCACTGGTACCGCAGTTTTGGGGGGCCCAATAGTTATTGTAGATTACATTGATGTCAGTCGGGGCCGGAAATGGGAGTGTAACAGTTGGGTCCAGTTGTTGGTCCATAGGTATTCTTCTGTACGAGTTCTCGATCAGATCTTGTTTGACTTTCTTGATAAGGTCGAGTCCAGATAGTTGTGCGTATCGTGCAGGCCAACGTGTTAGATAGTATGCAACGAGGCCAGCCTTTCGGAAGTTAGTTCCAGTAACAATTGCAAACTCGGAACCAAGGAACCACATACCACTTGAGGGGTAGCGAACGAAGTGCCTTGCACCAAACGTTCAACTCCATCTGGGCTTTTCACTGAAACATCAGTCCCTTGCGCCCATACATTTATGGACCCGGGGTTCGGTGCGCCGGCCGGCCCTTCCGGCGTTGTGTAGGTAGCATATCGGCCTGTTTTGTCGGTCGCTCCTACCGTGATGATGCCGTTGTCTCTCGTTCCTAGATACTGGGGTGTCATTTGGCTGAGATATGTGACAGGTTGCCCAGTTCCGTATCCCGTGTTCCCTGCTGATACCACAAATGTAACACCTAATGCGTTGAGCAGCTGTATGTGGAGACGGATGAGAGCTTGCCAATGAGCAAGATTTGGTATATTTCTGCTGACAGCAGAAGACAGCGTAACCACAGCTTTGCCGCTCAGTCCAGCTTGATCTATTATCTTCGTCACGTGGGCAAGTGCGTCGTCGAGAGCTCCGGGCTCAAGACGACCAGTCCATGGTAGGTTGTCCGGGGCAATGTAAGAATTCATAACCTGTCCAGATTTATCAGATTTAGACAAACATACAAGTTGGAAACTTCTTAGCCAGATCTACCTTCACGAGATACGGGGTAGCTCCCGGTGCAATCCCATATGTGCGACTAACAGCTAGCATCGCCACTTGAGTTCCATGGCCTGTCATTTGTCGAGTTCTGGCAGAAACCTAGATGGGATGTTAGCGATCGTAGCACCACGCCTATGACAGAGATGTAAACTTATTTACAAGTACACTATAAATACAGAGTATTTAATTTCCTAAATTTACTGGTTTGAAACTGCACGCGGGATGTAACTGAGGAATGACTCACATAGGTATCGTGGATGGTTTCTGGTTTAGCCAAATACGACCATTCGGGATCTGCAAGGTGAGGAAGCGTAAGGCTGTTCGGCACCACATATTGCCATATCTTGCCGGTGAGATCTCCGCCAAGTCCGATTTCATCCATCTGAATATTGTCAGCTTTGTTCCTAATCCCCAGTGCTCTACTCACTAGTCCAAGGTTATCAACGGCAAAACCAGTGTCAAGGATGAACACAGTGATTCCGGTACCAGGAAGGCCTTCGTAACCCCAGCCTTGCTGATCGAGCGGCTGGTCCTTCCTAGCAGATACAAGTCTTTGATGGGTTCCCGCTGGGGGGACAGGTATGTAAGTACCACGTCTTTTCCAAAGGTAATCTGAGTGGCTACGAGACCTCGTAGCTGAGCTCTCAGTCAATATCTGACCATCACCTAGGCCTTCTTCCTCAAACGGCGAGTAGTTAGGATTATCATGATACCATTCCCAGTCAGTCTGTCAAAAGATCATAGTCAGTATTACCGCTCATCGACCCCGAACCATTGCCAATCTACCATTGATTTCGGTTATCAGTATGATGGAGATAGTCACTTACTATACTCAAAGTTAGCCAGTAATCCTAGAGTTCACGATCATTCCAGATATACTTGATGATCTCGCCTGGCAGTCTGTAGAGAGACACTTACCACACAGACTCGCCAAAAGAATGGGTTCAGTAGCATTTTCCAGGGCCCACATTAGTGGAAAGCCTTGAGCAACAGACAAGCCCGCCTTATACGCAAAGCCAGTCGTATAATAACCTCGAAATGACCCCCCCCCGTCCAGCCAGTTGGCGGTCGAGTTGAACCACCATTCCCCTTTAAACTCAGCGGCAGAAGGTTTCGTTCTTACATACCATTCCCTCAGACCGAAGAGCTCTATGGCAGTGGTCATTTGTATTCTTGATACGATGTGGAAGCCTGCGGCTCCAGACACAATGACACCACCACCACTCTTCAGCCCTGCTTCTCCATAGGGTTGGTTGTTCATGTAACTACTTCTATAAGTCTGCAGCTTTTGAACCACGGTTGTGCGGCTTGTCTGGTCGACTATTGACAAGGACTTTGCTACATTCAGAAGCCGCTCGGTGGTCCATGGCGCTCGCTGGCAAAGATTTATTATGCCAGGGAGTCCGGAATAGGCGCTGTCAATGTACTCTGATGCAGTTTGGTTACGACGTTCTGGAGGTTCAGGAGCGTCAGGCCCATCTGGTCCGTCGGGATCAACACCGGGCTCTGGACACGAATCATCTGGAGAATCTGGCGGTGAGTCGTCATCGTCTGGATTGTCATCGTCATCATCGTCCTTCGAATCGAGGAGGGACACCTCATTCAGAAAACCCTCCCATTGTTCCTGACGGTCGTCGCTGAAGAAGGCAGACTGACGACTATGTGTTAGTTTGTTTTCCTCTACTTTAGAGGTGGGTCGTAGCGAGACTGGTGCTAGATGCTTATATACGTACCACTGCCTTTGCACAGTCTATGGCGAGTTTGAACACCTCTGCCTCGTCTGCAAGCAGAGCATCGGCTGCCTCAACGGAAGGTGCATCTGCTCGAACCATAAGGTTATATAATACTGCTAGGAATCTACCAACGGGCTCATTTGTGTCATTCGCAAATGCGATATAATTTTCAGCTACCTTTTTGGCGTATGCTTGGCCTTCGGCACCGTGAGTCGCCAGCGCAGGCTTTGGCAAAGGGCGAGGTAAAAAATTGATTTGGTAACCGCCTGTGGAAACGTCTATTGCCGAGGTGAGGGGAGTAGGGGGTACAGAAATCTGATGGCCTCCGACAATGATAACATCAGGGGCTATGCTAATTTCGGTTGCATCCCGATCACTCAGGATTAAGTTCATTGGGTCTCCTGTGGAAGGTACGTAGTACTGGTTGCCATTAACCGATACTAGGAGCCTCGAGAAGGAAGCTAACCCCGTACATAGCGGAGTCGGGTTGCTTGAAGAACTAGATGATGATGTTGTTGTAGATCCCAGCGATGTTGGCTTACCACCCTCACAACTCCGCGTTGGCCTTGGCGTTCCAGTGGGAGAAGGTGTATTCGTAGGAGAAGCGGTATTTGTGGGATCCGGCGCATTTGTAGGAGTGGGCTTTGGTGTGCTATTAGGGGCTACTGTCGGGTATTCAGGATCACCTTCTGGACCTAAAGTTATTGACGGCATGTTTAGCGAGAATCCAAGTTTGATCTTGATAGGATCAGGCGGTGGAGGGAGAATGCCCGGGCCCCGGATACCAGAAAGGATGAGACCAAGGAAGTCGAGGTCCAGTTTTGGCCACCTACGCATTAGGAGTTAGCAATGACCCCGTTCGGCGAAACTTTTGATCCTCGCGGTGTCTCGGGAGCCTACACGAGTAAAATTGCAACCCAATATCAATGAAAAGGACGAATAAAAGTTACTTACGGAGGGCAAAACCAGCAGTTGAACTTGGGAAAGACTGGCCAATGGTGGCTTTCGTGCGTTGCTTTTGTTACTCCACCGGTGACCGTGGCGGTGACAGTGTCCCAGTTTACAATAATTATCGGAAGTACTGAGGAACTGGACGTAGTGCTTGCAATTGTGCTTGCAGTAGTGCCGGAGGTAGTAGTGCTAGCCGCGGTGCTGTCCGTAGTACTGTCCGTAGTACTAACTATAGTGCTGTCTTTAGTACTGGCTATAGTACTATCTGTGGTGCTGTCTATGGTACTGGCCGCAGTGCTAACTGTAGTACTATCTATAGTGCTGTCTATAGTGCTGGCTATAGTACTATCTGTGGTGCTGTCTATGGTACTGGCCGCAGTGCTAACTGTAGTACTATCTATAGTGCTGTCTATAGTGCTGGCTATAGTACTATCCGTAATACTGGCTGTGGTGCTCTCCGTAGTGCTAGAGGTAGAGCCAGCCGGAGGAGTGATAGAAGCAGTGCTGGGAGACGTAGTGGAAGAGGCAGGGCTGGAAGGAGTCAGGGGTGGTGGGATAATAAGGGTTGCTGAGGTGGAAGTAGTCCAGGGTATTGATGGGATAGATAGAGTCATTGTAGTGGTTGGCGACGGCGGTGATCCAGCGAAGGTGGAAGTAGTTGGGATCGGTACGGGCTGATCGTTAGTGGTCGTACTCGATGGCAGAGGCCCGCCGCTCGGCTCCGGAGGGGAAGTGAGTATGGTCGTAGCTGTGTCACTACGTGAAGTGTCCGTCACCACAACTGGTACCGTCGTGCTACTAGAAGAAATGTTGTCGAAACTGGAGCTTGACTTAATGCTAGAGGTGGGTATCGTCGTGTCACTCGTCGCGGTAGTGCCACTGCCAGCAGTCGGTGATATAAAACCAGAGCTTACAGCCCGGGTAGCAGAGATAGCCGGATCACTGATAGGTGGTGGTGTAATAAGGGTCGCTGAGGTGCTGGTAGTTGAGAGCTCCTTCGAGCTTTGCGTCCCGGAAGGGAAACCCGTCAGATCGTTTGAAGGAGTCTCGGCGGTTGACGTCGACGTCGTCTCCGTTGTAGTTTCGCTAGAGCTCAGTGTTCCGCCCACTGAACTTCGACCTCCGGTAGAGCTTATGCCAGACGCCATGGGCAGACTCAATGAAGAGGAGGATGGGCTTATACTGGTAGGCTCTGGAAAGCTAGTTGAGGCGCTGGCGCTGGGCTCTGATGTCCTACTGGCAATGCTACTGCTTTCGCTTCTAGATACAGAAGAGCTTGAGCTAGCGCCAGGTGGAGAATCGGTTTGAGAAATTATTGTATGTATAGTGGAACTTAGACCAGAACTTGACGACGGTGTAATTGAACCGCCTTCGGTTGATGTAGGAATTACAATAGTAATATTCGCTTGAGTAGAAGAGCTGTTATCATCTGTCGTGCTCTCAGACACCGGGAATCCGGTTTCAGAAGAGGAAGGTCTCAAGGACGACGTCGGATTAGTCGTCGTAGGATCTCCTGTTGATGTCAATGTAGTGTCTTGTCCAGAAGTAAAAGACAAGGTCGAGGATCCAGTTGCTCCTGGAACTGCAGTGGTAGATAAGATTGAAGAAGTCTCCCCGCCTGTAGGAGTCTGACTCGTGCTATCCACACTGCTGGATCTCTGAGAGCTAATGGAAGTGACGATGGTAGCCGAATAACTGGTTGTGTTGCTAGCCGGAACTGGGCCGCTATCGGGTGTGTTAGTGCTACCGGACACGCAAGTCTCCGGTGTTTCTGATGTTATAGTGGTGGACAAGGGCGGAGAACCGGTCAAACATCTTCCAAGATCAGTGCCGAAGTATCCCGTATAGCCTGTGGTGGTATAGAAAGTCGTGTGTCCAGGTATGGTGCTCAGCTCACCATCTAAGCCCGTCGTCAAGGGACTGTCATTTATGGAAACAATAACCTCTGTCACAAGGACTTCACAGTAGGTTTCGGCAGCCGCCAAGTTTGGTCTCGTAGAGGTAGGGCCGTCACCCTGGTTCCTGCCATAAGAGTCCTTGGCGAAGACCACCGCGGCAAGGAGTGCTGCGAGCCGCATGACTCGCTGTCTTATTGCCAGGGTCTGTATGACCCTGTTATGGTAAAGCTTTGTGAGTATGTCGCTTGCTGCCCAGCCGAGTATAAAATTAAATTTCCGGCTTTGTACCCTGTCCAAGCTGCGCAATCGCGTAGTCAGTTGGAATCTGGTATGAAGGGAATCGATATTCAGGGTGAGAAATAGGGATAGGCCAGGCTTATAAATACAAAGTCTTAGATGTAAAAGTAGAGGTGATTCAGTGAGCATCTCCGGGATACTCAGCTTCACAGATAAGATGTGATTCATTTTCGCTGCCGAATATGATAATAAATGCCCCTGTTTCTCATGGGCAATAGCCTTAATCACATCAAGAATCTTCACACGATCGTGACATCACTTTGGCTTACGACTCCGCGGTTTGTGAATGACCCGGGGTGCGCTATTTCTATAATTGTTACTAATCTATTCGACTATCACACACTGTTGATCCCATCTCGCAGTCAAGCTGTGAATAAGTAAAATTCAACTATCATTTACTAAGGATGGTTCGTGAGTTCATTTATTCTCGGCGCCATTCGTCATATTGAATTCATGTCCCCGGTGAGTATACTGTAGCCATTTGAGTCATTTGCGCTTGAGCTGAACGAAGTAATCTTTCGTGACTTCATGGCTTCAATTAGACATGGAAAGGCCCACAAAGTTTCGAGTTGGTTTACTTCTGATCCACATCACGTGAAGCCCGGGGGGAGTCCGTTGCTTGTATTTTTGCGAGAGCGTAAGATTGGCGAGCCTTCAAAAGTGTCAGTGAAATCCATTACGGCCCTATATCAGTGGTTGGCCAATTCGCCCTTTGGTCGATTGACAATACTCGAGTTTTTCGAATGCGACCAAAAATTTGAGTGAGACATAGTTGGCTCTTTTTGTCCATTTGCTACCATTCTGCTGCTTCGTAGTCCGTCGCATTGCCGTTTTCTATGTTGAACGTTGGCCTAGATGGGGCATGAGGTGTAACTCGTTCCGTCTCAGGATAGCCAAAGCCGCAAAATTATAGGATCTGTGAAGGAGAATCACGGAGCAGAAGTACAACAAGTCCAAGACAAAGCGGGAGACCTGACGCTCAGGGCGTTTTAGATGACGAGACCCTATTGTGAGGTGAACGCAGAACTTTATGTATAGGCACGTAGAGTACCTTTACCCCCTGTTAGTTCTGCACGTACCTAAATCCTGCCCTTCTGCCAGGCAAGTTAATGAAAAAATGAAATTCCAGAGAGCATCTTGACGTGGCTCAGAAGGTGTCGCGGCAGGTATCACCCCAAACATCTAAACAACATCTGCACTTCCTTACCGAGGACCAAAGGCTACTGAGACAGACAGGTTTCAGCCAACATCGAATGTCGGCGAGCCCCAATGGCTATGCAATGATCACTCTTCTTCCATTCGATCTGCAGCCATTTTTGCGAATTTCGTTTTCCGTGCACTCACGTTCACTGGATATAGCAGTTTTTCCCATGCCATCGACATGTTAGTAAATGAGTCTGAAAAACATTGGTGAATGGGATCATCTTGCTCCCGAGCCTGTTAACCAAACACGGAACGTGAAATGAGAGCATAAGTCATGCAGGCAAACAAAATTCACTCAATATCGGTGGGATTGCGGCAGCCGCGGTTCGGGTAATTACCGACACAAAAATTACCACAGATACAAACATAAAGTCTTCTCCCCCGTTTAAGAAATTTTCATTGCATTCTCAAGGTTGCTCTTGTAATTATCTGTGGAATAATGCAGAAGGGTAACAACAAGTCTAGCCAACTGCTGGAATTACAGAGCCCCCTCAAATATTCAAGTCAGCATTGAAAGCCAATGCCTAATTACTGGTTCTCCATGATAAGGCCGCGCCAACAGCCTGCAAACTCATGAAGTACCCGAGAAGTCAGACGTTACTGCGATGAGACGTGTCTTGGAGAGTACTGTCAAGAACCAGTAATTCGGTTGAAGACTGAAATACAAAGTGCGTAAACCCAAATGAGAAGAGCAAATATAGGGAGCCGGCATAGCTAGTTTCAGTACAATCAATTTTACACCGACAAAAGCAGTTTCTCAGATGTCTACCGTTTTATAATCCCAATCTGCATCACGGTCCCTTAAGATTATATGGCGAGTACGCATGGTGGATATCTAGGCTGACAATGTCGCATTCGTTGAGGTCTTCCCAATGCTCTACCATGGTCTGAAGTCACCTGAGTGCTTCATGCGCTCCGTAAGCTGACTCGCAGTTCGTTATCAACCTTTAAAATGAAGGCTTTGCCCCGTATACGGAAATGTACCGCCCCGACAGATCATCAGGCTTATGTGACATAGCACAATCCAAATAGCGGGCTGAAGTTCATTATCATCTACCAAGGTCATATTCGGCGAGGGAGCAAGACAATTTCACAGCCAAACGAGCCACGTGCCGACTTGATCATGGACTCTCTGTTTCGCCGCTCTGTTTTCACACCCTTGCGTGCGGACCAACCCAGTAACGGGCTGGAAGGGCTTGTATGCGTTCGGCCACCACCTCGAACGAATTGAGGGGCTCGGCGATGTGGAGAACACGATGATGAAGGAGTTTACGACTAGGCTTGTGACGGAGAATCACCAGCTCCAGGCGCGTGTGAGATGGAAGAAGGACGACTTGGTGGTTTGGGATAATCGTGCCGTCTACCACGTTCGGACACCAGCAAACGCCTTTTTCCTCATTGTAATTTTTACTGACTGTCACCCAGTGTGCTACATACGACTATGGCGGTCGCGGGCGTCGGCGAGCCGTGCGGGTGTGCGGCTGCGGCGAGGTGCCGTACCTGGATAGCAAGTCTACTGGACGTCGGCAGGCTCTGAGTATCTGAAAAAACAAGAATACTGATATAGCCCATTCATTCAATTCCACTATACTGTACCCTCTCGGGGTTCTCAACGGAATATGACGGACATTCTGGACGTGAGCCTGGCTCTCCTGGCTACTGATAGAGAGTGACTGATGCCCCTAAAAGCACGACAAAGCCCAATCGAGTAATGCATTCCGTACCATAAAGCACAATAGAATGATTCGAAACAAGTATCAACCTACCTAGCTATTCAGGTATATAAACCTAGAGTCGCTCGAAACGTCCCTATCGAAGCTGGAGAATACAGACAACCTAAGGATTACACCCCCTTTCGCACCTGAGGATTGCTCCACTACTTAGGCAACCGTTAGGTCGCTACGTATGCCCAAATTTTAATTTGGGGGCTTTGTTTAGATCTGATCGCAGGAACGATATAGGTCTAGAAGTTTGCTGGTTAGGGTAGGTGTAGCTAATTAAAAGGATGCGATTATAAAGCGCTATACCTAATAAAGTTAGCGTAACAAGGGGGCTTGGTCGTTTTTAGGCCTTTTAAGCTATTAAAACTGTCGAAAAGCTAATATAGGTCAAAAAGTTTTTTAAACAAGCAAGATAAATAAGGCAGGTTTTATAATATAAATCGTTTTATTTTTTAGCCTAAAAAATGCTAGCCTTTAATTAGCTATAGTAATAAACCTATAACGATAAGGCTTTATAGTAATAAGGCTTTATAGTAATAGCAAGCTTTATAACAATAATAAGCTTTATAGCAATAAGGCCTATAACGTAAAAGCATATAACGTAGTAATAAAGCTTTAATATAGTAATAACAAATTTATTACTAAAGTTATAAAAAAAATTTATAGTTTTTAATAATTAATTAATTAGTTAAATTTTTTAGTTTTAATTATTTTATTAATTAATTAATTAATAATTAAAAAATTAATAAAATTTTATTAATTTTTTTTATTAATTAAAAATTGTGACGACCCGGTCTACCTAAAGATCGGTTCAATAAGGTTTTGATTCGGCAAGAATTGCAATAGTAGAATCGGTGGTCAATTATTTTTACAAAGTCGTTAAGAGATTTCTCCTATTCAATTCTAAGAACGAAGTAAATACTTAGATTAAAAAATAAGTAAAAAAATGACTAAATATATAAAATTCCTTTCTTTTTTATAACATTTTTTTCTTTATACTATTGCTTTATGCTTAGTACTGCTTACTAAGCATTATTAATCGTTGCTTTTATTTTGCTTAGTACTGCTTACTAAGCGTAACTAATTAATGTTACGTAATTTATGCGTATTTTTTAAATATATATTTTTTTGTTAATCGTGCTTAAACTATTTATTCCTTGTTAAGCCTAAATAATAGGCTAGCTAAAATGTTAGTTCGTAATATTATCTCCTTCTTTTTATTATTGTTGTTTTTAACAATAAAAAAATATAAGTACCTCGTTTGCTGCGTTTTGGTTTTTTTTTTTTTAGTCCCCGACTAATTTCTTATTATGTTAGACCGAATCTGAAAACCTCGCGCAAAACCTAAAAACTTTACCGCTTGTCGAATTAACCTCGTTAACTTTTTTAACAACAACGGTTTTAAAGTTATGCCGTATATACGTTACGATCTTTTAAACCTTAAGTATGTTATAATAAACGGAATAAAAAAGTGTAAAAAATGCACTTTTGCCGGAATAAACTGTAATAAAAACTACAAGCCTTTTTTTTTTTTTTTAAAACATTTATTCCAAATATTAACGTATTAAGCAAAAAGAAAGCATAACCGAAAAGCGATTACTTCGCGCTTAGCAAAAAATAAACGACGCGCTTTTAAAGTTAATACGTTTAAAGAAATAAAAGAATTTTTTAAAAAAACGTAGTGTTAAAATGGTTTAACAAAGCGTAAATACGCTTAATAAACTAAATAAAATTAACTAGATTAAAAATAAACAGCAGAAAATCGCAAAAAAACAGACTCGCTTGTCGGAGTTTTTTATTGTTTTTAACTTCGATTAGTCTTCGCTCGATTTTTTAAGTATCGACCCTTTTTCGTTTTTGGTCGATCCGGGTTCTAACGGTAAAAGCGTTTAACTACTTTTAACGCGTTCGTTAAAAACTTTTTAAGTTTTTATAAATTCTCTATATATAAATAACCTTTTTATTTAACTAAATACTAAAGTTTTTTTTCATACTAACGTAAATTTAGTATATTTTCGACTTTATATTTGTTTTAATCGATTTCGACTTTTAGTTTTGTTTAGAGTTTAGCGTTTTTTAGTGCTAGTTTTAATAATAAAATATAAAAAACTAAATATATCTTTATTCTTTAAAATAATAATAGTCGATAGTTTAAATTCGAAAGTTTTTTTAAAATTTCGAATAGTTTAATAAACTTGTATTTAAGTTTCGTACTTAATCGTCTTTTAGTTTTAATGTTTTTTATTAAGAAATAAACTTTATCCCTTTTTTTAAAAGTCGGCTTTAAAAACTTCTTTTTATTTGTATAGCGTTTTATACGTTCTTGCAAAAACATTATTTTTTTTTATAAGTATTAATATAATTTTACAAGCTTATCGGCTTTTATTTTAGCTTTCGGTGCTGTAATCTTATTTTAAATAAGTTGCCGTAAAACATTTAAGTTATAACTATAGTTTGCTTTAAAAAATAATATGCCTATATTTTCGTTGTTTAAACTGTTATAAGCTAGTTATACCGTAAATAATTTTATAACTTAATCGTTTTATTAATAATTAATATAGCATTTAAAATATGTTTTTAACATTTGGTTTAATCGTTCGTTTTATCTATTTGCTTAAAAATAATATATTATAGTCATTTTATGCTTTGTACCGATAGCGTAGACTAGCGATTGCTAGTATTTCGAGGCTATAGTTCTTTTTCGATTTGTAATCTATTTTTTAAGCTATCCGTAATTAGATACCACATGCCGAATAATTATATAAGCTATATTTTTTGCTAAAATAGCTTCTCTATATAAAATGAACAACTTATACTTTATTATTTTATTAACAATAACTAAGATATTATTATAGTATATTTTTGTTATAAGTTCTTTCGACTTAAAAAGTTTTATAATAAAATCGAATGCTACTTTTAACTATGCTTTATTTGGTAGTAGTATTAGCTGCAATAAGCCGTAAAGTTTGTGTCGCTATAGCTTTGCCTTATTGCAAAAATTACATTTTTGTAAAACTTTTTTAACTATTGACTTTGCTTTTAAAAAATCATAGTTTTTTCGTAAACGAGTAATAGTTTTGAACCATTTTTAATGTCCTGCAAATAAATGCTCGTGCAATTTTTTAACTAATTTTTCTTACAGTTTTAGTAAAACATAAAGCTTGCTTTTATATATTACTACATAAAATATGTCGTTAATGTTTTGTCGATAATAATTTCGAAATTCCGTTTCGTTTAGTAATTTCGATTTCGGAACATTATTTAAATAAACTGCTAAACGTTTTTCCCATTTTTTATAGTCGTTAATCGTTATTGTTATAATAAAATTCCTTGTTTCGTTAAGTTTTAAAATAGCGTAGTTTTTAAATTTATTTTAAATCTCGTGTTTTAACTTTTTGCTTAAAACATTTGCCCTAGCATTTTTAGTTCTTTTAACGTAAATAATTTCAACGTTAAACTGTGCTATAAATTCCTATTATCGAATCTGTTTTCGATTAAGTTTTTTAATAAATAAAAACGACGTAAAGTTTTTATAATTAATAAAAACTTTTACCGGCGCTTTAGCTCCGATAAAATAGTGCTTTTATTTTTAAAAAGCATGTATAATCGCTATTAATTCTTTATCGTAAATAAGATAATTTAGTTAAGGTCCGGCTAGTTTTTTTAAAAAAAATGCAACTAGGTACAGTTTGCTGTTGTTATCTCGTTGCCCGAAATGTTTTCCGATAGCGAAGTCTAATATATCTGTTTCGACTTCGAACTTTTTATTTAGATTTAAAAGTTATAAAATAGGGTTACTAAGTATTTTGTCCTTTATTTTCTTAAAAGCTTTTTGTTTTATTTTTTTTTATAAAAATAGAACATCTTTTCGCGTTAAGTTCGTAAAAAACTGCTGCAATCTTTTCGAAATCTCGTATTAATGGTTTTACATAATTGGTAAACCTTAAAAATGCTTTAACTTTTTTAACAGATTTCGGTAGTTGCCATTTTCGAACGGCTGCGATTTTTTTCTTTTAAATCTAGATTCGTCCAAACGTTATCGTAAATCTTAGGAAATCTACTTTTTACAAATAAAACTTGGTTTTTTTAAGATATATTTTAATCTCTATATTTTATAATGTTTAAAGTACTAATCGTACGTGTTTTATATGTTTTTTTTATATATTCGAGTATATTAGAATATCGTTTAAATAAACTACTACGAATTTTTTTAAAAACATTTGTAAAATATGCGTAAAACGTCGCTATTATAATGCTAAAGCGTTTATTAAGCTTTTTTACATAATAAAGTATTTATATAGTCTTTTATCTATAGCAAATGCTGTTTTGTATTTATAGCTTCTTGCTATTCGAATCTAATGAAATGCTTTTGGTATATTAATCGCCGTATATTATTATGCTTTGTAAAGCTGATTTTGTAAGTTATTAATTCTTAATATCGGTTTTACGTCTTTAATCGTAATATCATTTAACGCTTTATAGTCGATATAAAGTCTTTTTGCTTCGACTTTTTTGCTATCGATTATTTTTAGTATTTAAAATAGTTATAATCGTGCTAAAAATGTTAAAAATTTGATAAATCTTTTTGCTAGATTTTTTTTAACATATTTTTATTTTTTACGCTTTTGTTTTACGTTTTTAAATCGAGATTTATAAAATAGTAGCTTGGCTCTTTTTTTTAATAGTATCTTATGATTTTATAAGCCATATTCTAGTAACGTTATGTTTTTTTTTGTTTTAAATAGTCCTTAAAACTTTTAAAATTCTTTTAAAATATCGAAATTAGTTTCTTTAACTTTTTTTCGGTTATAAGTTAAGTAAGTGTCGTTTTTAATCTGCGTGCGACCTTTTTTTAAAATGCTGTAAAAGCATAACTACTTCTTAGTATTTTTTACTAAAGTTAATCGGTTTTTTAGTTGATTCGTAGGTTACTCGCTTGCAACTAAAGTAATTTTAAAATTATTTTGTGCTAAAATATACTTGTAATATTAAAAAAATTTGTTCTTGTTTTTTTTAAATTTCTATAAAAAATGCTGCAGTTTTCGTAGTACTTTTTTTTAGTCGTATATATTTAAACTCTTATCAAAGGTCGTAAGTCCGTAAAGGTCTTTTTTCCATATTTACGGAATGTTATTACTTATTAACAATTCGTAATAATATAAAACTACCGGTTGCTCCGGTATTAATAATTATTTAAATCGGATATTTATAATACGTAACTATTATAGTTAATCGTCTGTTTTATATTAAAACATCTATATATAACAAAAGTTTCGTTTTTGCTATATTAATCGACTATACGTTTTTTACTGTTAATTTTTAATGTTTTTTAACTGTTTTTATAACTTGTTAAGCTTGTTTTTCGTTTGTTGATTTTATATTAACTAGTTTCGTTTATTAACCGTTTTATACGCTTTTCGGTACAATTTTTTAAAGCTAACTTTTTATTCGCTTATTATGTTTTTAGTTTATTTTCGATTAGTTTTAAACGTTGTTTTTTATTGCGTTAAGTAATCCGAAGCTCGTGATTGCGATATTGTAAAGTTTTTCTTTTTTATAAATCGCAAAAGTTTTTTTTAATTTTTTTTGCTTTTAAGTTTTTTATCAATTTTAGATTTTATAACTGCATAAACCCGGCATTCGTTTTTTTATAGCAATTGTTAAAAGAGTTGCGGCCTTATATACAGTTTTTAAGCCATTCGGGATTTTTTCTAAATATCGCATAGCTTTTACTATGTTTATAATAAGTACTACTTCTTTAATTTTATCGTCGAAATATAAAAATAGGATTAGTTAACCGTAGTTTCGTTTTAAAAACCATTTGTTTTTAAATTTGTCCTAAATAGTATAACAAAAGTTATAATATATAATATCTACGAAAAAATGCCGTAGCTTTTGCTTATATGGCTTATTTCCTTTTTGTTTTTTTTTATAGCAGTTTTTTCGCTATGTTCGAAATACGATGTAATAATTGCATTAATTAGTGCTATATCGTTATAGGACAGGTCTTTTCTTGTTGCTGCGAACCAATTTCTTTTTATTAAAATGCTTTAGATTATGTTAATATATTTTTAGAGCAACTGTAGTTCGTTCGAAAATTTTTTCAAATCTTTAAGATCTATAACCTTTTTTTGCAACTAATTTTGTTTTAAAGACTCTAGCTGTTTAAAAGCTTTACGCTAAGCCTTAGTTACTTTAGTTTTTGTTATATAAGTACTAGTTTTTTCGATTATATCGATATTAGCTTAATTTTTTTAAGTCTTTTTTATTTCGGGTAAAAGCTCGTTCGAAATAAAGGTTATTTAAATTTTGTATAGCTTTCGTGCTATATCTTTAATTGTTTTTCGTAAAATTTGTGTTAACATTTTTTATATTGCTATAAAATATATTCGAGGCATTCTTTGCTTTTAGCTAACCGAAGTTTTTTTTTTTTAATAAGTTTTAAATGTTTTAATGCTTTTTTTTTTTTTAGTTAAAAGGTTCGTTTTATTATAAAAACGTTATTTTGCC
>JAJJXC010000108.1:0-24433 GCA_022432385.1 Xylariaceae sp. FL1272 | reverse complement strand
AAATTTTTTTTTACTATTTTTTAAAGTTTTTTAAAAACTTTAATAGCTTTAACGTTAAAAACGCTAAAAATAAAATATATATTGCCGTATTTTTTTGCTATTTTATCCAGTTTTTTATAAATAACGTAATTATAACTTAGCTCGTTTATAGTTTTTTAAACTATTTATAAAAACAGTAATATCGAATACGTTACGGTTGCTAAACTATATTTTAAACTTTTTGGCTATTTTTTTTTAAAAACGTTTTTTATAAATAATATTTTAAAAATATAGATTATATTTTAATAAATAAAAAACCGGCTTATTCACTAATAATAGTATTATTGCCGCTAGTTAAATAAACGTTATAAGTTTTATTACCGTATTATAATTTCGTTTTTAAACCTAATTTTTAAAGTTAAACGTATTATAAGTAAATATTTTGTAATATTATTAATATTTTATAAACAAATCGTTTTTAAGCGTTATTTAACGTTATTTATATTATAAACAGCTTTAAATCTATAATAATAAAACGTTAAATTACGTTTTTTAAATAAAAAATATTTTTTTAGTTATTTTTATTAAAATATATTATAAAATCTTAACGTAAAAATTTAATCGGTTATTAATTTTAGCTTTTTTTTAGGTTTTTTTCTAAAGCGTGTTTTATTTTTATATTAAATATTACTGCTATAAAATAATAAAAATATAATTACTATTATAACCGCTTTTTAAAAAAACGCCGCTAAAAAATTTCGTTATATAATAACTAAAAATTTAATATAGTTTAAAATCTTTATTGTAAATGCTGTTTTTTTTTAATATATTTTTAAAACTAAACGTTTTATCGAATTAAACGTTTAATTATTTTAAAACAAAACGTAATTTTTAAATAATAAATCTTTTTTTATCATAAATTTTAATTTTTTCGTCCGTTTTTAATAAAAATATAAAATATACCGGCTTTATAAATATTATTAAAATAAAGTTAGTTTTTTCGTTATTTCGTAAAAAATATATAACCTTTATTTTTTTGAAAACAAAAGCGATTTTATTATTACAGCCGTATTAAAACAGTTTTTTAAACTTTGTTTTTATTAAAATAGCCGATTTTTTTAAAATATTCGCTATTTTTAATATCGCAAAATCGTTAACGTAGCTTTAATAGTTATCGTTTTTATTTATTAATTTAGCCGTATAAAACGTATATAATAATAAAAACTATAATAAACCTTAAAAAGCTTTATATTTTTATTTCTTTAAATTTATAGTTTTTTTTTTTTAATTTTATTATATAAAATTTTCTAATTAAAAAACTATTAATTAATTTAATAATACTATATTTCTAGCTTTATAGCTTTATTTATATTAACAGCTTTTTTTATAAAAATATATTAAAAGCTTTTTATATATCGGCCGTAATTAATATATATCGTTTTTTATAAAATAAAGCTTATTCGATTTTATAAATTATTAATATAATAAAATCGGACGTTAATTATATAAATATAGCTTTTACGTATTAAATACTAATAAGTTTAAAACTATAATATAGTTTATACTATTTATTTAACGAAAATTTGTTCGTAGTTTTTATTAATATAAAGTAGTATTATAATTGGTTTAAAAAACTTAAAGCTTAAAAAATCCGTTTTTTTTTTCGGTGTTATAACTGTTTATTTTTTTTAAAAATAGTTAAAAAATATAAAAACTTTAATATTTTTTTATTTAATATTTAAAAATATTTATTTATATGACTTTAATATATTTTTAAAATTTATATTATAATATTATTTTAACCCGGTAACGTAAATTTAATTTTATATATATATTTTTTAATTTCTGCTTTTAAAATTCGCGTATTTTAAAATAAATTTTATAGCTTTTTAAAAAAAAAATTTTTAACTCGTTTATAATTAAAAACTTTTTTAATATTATTTTTAATAAATATTATATTTTAAATTAAAAATCCAAAATATATTTTTTTATTACTAAATTTATAAATAATAATATTTTAAACCTAGTATTTAATTTATATTATTTTATAATTATATAAAAGTTTTTATCCGTTTTAATAAAGTCGATTCTTTTTTTAATACTCTGATTTAACTTTTTAAACTATTGCGTAAAATGCTTATTTCGCCGGTAATATAGCTTTAAAAGCTTATTTTAATATAAAAATATTAGCTTTTATTTTTAAATAAGCTTTTTACGTTTTTTCGTATTTTAATATTTATTAAAATGCCGACTTTCTTTTTATTTTATTTATTTTACTTATTAATTTAATAACGTCGATAAATAATTCGTAAACTATTATTGTTATTATTTTTATATTTTTTTATATATATATCGTTTTTATTAATAATAATATATGTTTAGCAGTTTTTAATAAATTTAATAAACGTTTAAAATCGTTTTTTTGTATTTTTTTTTTATTTTTTTTTAACGTTAAAATATTATTTCTATTCGGATATTTAATTATTAGCAAATAATAATCTAAGTTATAATATAGTTTTTTTATTATTTTAACCTTTAAAAAAAAACGTTTAAAAAAAAAATTTAAAACGTAGCCGTTTTTATAAATAAGCCTCCTTATTTAACTTATATATACTATATTTAATTTAGCGGCCTAATTAACTAACTAGTTTTTACTGTTTTAAATTATAATTTTTAGTTTTTAGTTTAAATATTTAACGTTTATATTTTTTATTATTAAATAATTTAATAATAATTTTCAATCGTATAAATATTAAAAAACCTCCGGCTTTATAAGCTTTTAATAATAATTAAAAATAAAGTATTTATTAATATTTACTTAAAAAATATTTTTTAATTTAATTAAACGTTATAAAATTATATATAATTTAGCTTTTTTTTTATATAAATAAAAATTTTAAGCCTAATATTTCGGCTATTTTAATAATTTATTAATATATATAATATATAACCTAAATAGTTTTAAATTATAATTTTTAATAATATAAACATTTAAAGTTTTTATATAATAATTATATCGATGAATTCTTTTTAATATTTTTATAAAAAAAACGTTCTTATATTTTAATTCTTTTATACGTTATATAATATAATGTATAAACTTTTAATAAAATCAATAAATTTATAAAAAAGCTTAAAACTTATTTATAGCGTTTTTTTAAATTAAAATATATATTATTATAATTTTTGCCGAAATAATAGCGTTAAAAGCTTTATTTTTATAATTTGTTAAATTTAGCGCTATATTAAACGCTAGTATAACCTTTTTTTTTTTTTTTTTTTTTTTAAAAAAAACGTTTTTTTAAGCTCCGAAATAAAGAAATCTTCGTTAATAAAGTCTATTTCTACCGTTTTAATGCCTTCTACCGAAAATACATTAAAACGTTTATTAGTAATAGCTTTAAATAAAATTTTCCGCGGTTTTTTTAATACGTTAAACTTAATAGTTTTTACATTATTACCGTTATTTAAATTTAACGTTAAAAAACTTTTACCGTATTGTTTATTTATTTTAAAATAGTTTTTGCTTTTAATTGCTTTAATATTTTAAAGTTTTTTTTTAATAATAAAATAACTTTTTTGTTTACTTTTTTAAATTTTACGGAATATTTTTAATAATTAACTAAATAAAAGTTTAAACAATTTACGTAACGTTTTAATACTATATAAAGTTTTATTTTATATATATTAAACTTTTTATTATATTTAATATAATAAAAAGTTTTATTATAATATTTAAAAACGTAATAGCCTTAATATTTTATTTTATTTTTGCCGTATTTTTTAATTATAAGTTTTCTAATAATTTGTTTAATAAGCTAGCTTATTAAAAAAAGCCTAAAAAATTTTTTTACTAACTAGTAAAAAAAACTATTTAAATAGTTTTTGCCGTTTATACGTTAATCTTTTTTTTTTTTTTATATTTTAACCGGTTTAAATTTTATTTATATTAATATTTTATTTAAAACCTATTTTAAATTAATATTAATTATTTTATTTTTAAAATAGTTATAAAATGTTATTAAAACGTTAAATATTATATAAATAACTTAAATTTTAAATAGTTTAACTTTTTTTACATTAAAAGCTTAAATAATTATAGCTTTATTTTTAAATTATATTAAACGGTTTTTAATATTTAAACCGTTAGTTTAAATCGATTATTTTATTTTAATAAATAAAACGTCGATTATTTTATTTTTTTTTAGTTTTAGTTTTTTATTTAAAACTATTTTAATAATAAAAAATATATAACGTTTTTTTAAACGTTTTAAAATTATTTTAACGAAAATTTTAAAGTTTTTTATTTTAAATAAATTCGATTTTATTTTTAACAATAAAGAAAACGTAATAAAGCTATTAATTTTAGCTACTTTTTAATATTTAAATATATAAATCGAAACGATATTATTAATAGCTATTATATAAATTAATAAACCGTTAAAGTTTTTATATAAAATTAATACGTTAAAAATAATAATAAAATCGATTAAGTTTAAATTAGTAATGATTTTATTACTATTTAAATATGTTAATTAAAAACGTAAATAAATAGTTATTATATCGTAGCTTTTAATAAATAACGCCGTATTAATATATTGCTTTATTTTTTTAACAAAACTTTAAACGAACTTTTATTATAAGCTTCAAATAAATTTATTAAACGTTTTAATAAAAACGTTTAACGTATTAACAAAACTTATAAAAACTTTTTTTTAAATTCGGTAGTTTTATTTAACTTTAACGAAATAATTTTTAATTAAACTTTTTAATAAAAGCCGGGCATTTTTAACGGTTTTTTTTAAAAAGTATCTTAAGCGGTATGTAAATATTAATTAATCGTACTCTTTTATTTTATTATAAATTTCCGGCTAATAACGTTAAAAGCTTTATTAATCCGGTATATTAAAAATTAATTACAATTAAACGCTATAGTATAAAAAACATTTTTTTAATAGCAAAAAAAATCGCCACCTATAAGCCTTAGTGTTTTAGGGAAATTGCGGGCAATTTACTCCGTTATTAAAGGTTTAGGTATAAATTAGTGGTTAATACTAACAATTCCAGGAACTAGAAAAATATTTTCAAGGGAAAGTGAGCCACCACCTTGCCATACCGCCGGTGGCTTCTTAACTAGGTATTAATATGTCTCGCCGTTCCCACAACGTAAACCAGCGAAGTCTATAAGCTAATACCGATTATACGTAGCGATATTCGTCAACAACACTCTGTTCATAAGGCCCGATCATAATAAAGACTTATTGTAATTGCCATTGTTTACCGGCATCGCCTTCCGTAGGACCTCCTTCGAATTTTGAATGTTCGCCGCCGTCTTCACCTGAAGGATGTTTTAGTTAGGCTTCCACTATCACGAGGGGGAGCCCTTCCTCGAAGTTTTCAATAGGCTTATCTTTCTAAGCTCGACTATCCTCAATTCGTCCCAACTTCTCCAAGGTGGTTTGGTCTACATAAATGAAGTACTAACTATACCTAGCCATTGATTCAAATGCTAAGGTCAGTTACAGATTACATAAGTTCTTGCAGTACTCAAATGGTGGCCGGTTAATTCGAAAAGAGAAAAGATGTCATTAGTGTATAGCAACGTCAGCAATATGTTCTACAATTGCGGAAGCACTAAAGCACTGAACAACTCATCGACGAGTAGTCTTGGATACATACCTTGCCGGCTCCAAACACCAAGTCGTCATTGGCATCACCAGTTGCAATTCACTAGCGGAAATGTCTCGTTCTTGGTCATATGTAAGACCCTCGAGAGACTTGTCCTCGTTAACCCGCAACCTGGGAAGGCGGGAGGACCTTTTCAACCACTTCTGGATCTCTCCGCGCACAATAGCGAGGATGTCGGGCGCGGGCAGCCGCAGCGTTGGGGATGTAGTTCAAGTATCGGTCCCGAAGCTCGTGGTCGTTAAACGAAGTGCGATAGAACGCAAAGCCCCCATCGATGGTCATGCCCTGTCTAGAGCTAACTGATACACATTCCACGATCGGAGACATCCTTGTGGTAGAACGTGGACGTTTTTCCGGCTTCAAGTTTGATGATTATAACGTCAGAAGAGGTGAACATACCGCGGGAAGAGGAATAGGGTAGAGCCAGGAGAAAAATTCAAAGAGTGTTATGACCCACGCATCCATACAAAATGTCAATGACGAAACATTAAATAGAGGTTAACAAATTACAGTCTGCTCTGCTGCGGTACGATTCGTGCGTCCCATTTGACACCGTCACCCACAATCAACCGCCCCTTCCCGGGGTCAAAGCACAATTGACGGGCTCATATAACAACCGGCTAGTCAACTGAACCGAACGTAGCTCCAACTTCCATGACACAGCTTATTCATCCACTTCCAGCAACAAGCCAATTTGCTAATTCGACGAAGGCCACTTATGGATGGAGACAGCCCGCAGTACTGCGAGCATGGACACATAACAGCTTTTGGTACCACTGACTTCGATTCGAGCGGATATCTGGTGCCGATGTATGTTTCTTTCGCGGCAGTTGAGTGCCCAACAATCTCCCGGGTTTCGGCCGCCAGGTGTTAATCCCGGAACTCGATGGCGTACTACCAATTGTGTATCGAGACTGTTTCTCTTGTGTTACGCGGATGAGTCATTCGATTTCGGGCGGTCGACCACCCCGGTGCGGCGGTGTCATCCTCGGCCAGAGGTTGGCCCCTCGGTCATCACGCTGTGACCGAGGAGTATACTGTTTCATTAGTAAAGGATGTGCAAGTCGTGGGATTCACTCGAAACATTGTTCTCTTCACGGGAATCCCAGCGTTCTCTGTGACGAGCATGGAGAAATTTATCGACAACGGTGACGTGCTTGCATTCCTATGGGTGTTCATGAATGTTTACATTGTACGACGGTCCGGATGGGATATTGAATGCAAAATGTGTTGTGATATAGCGAGAGGATGGCCGAGGGTCATACCACATACGATACAACAGCTTGCACAATGTCGACGAAGCATCGGACCCATTAATTAGGTGACAGCAAGGCTCATTCCCAAACCTCACCTTGAGAAGGGTATTTGTTGCCATTCGCAAGCTCGACAGTCGGGACTGTGTTCTTCTTTCATCCGTTCCAACAGCCTCTCTTGGATATATGCAATCGTTGACGATGTGGTTCATCATTTCGTTTGCGTTACGGCCTCTCGTGCGCCCTCTGGACACGCGTGGATGCTGCAAACGAACTTGAACGTCATATCGACAATGATGGCGATAATTGCGCCCTCAGCTCATGCGACTTTTTTGATAGGATTGTAGTATCGAGCCGGATTACCGGCCAATCCAAAAAATGAGTGCCTGGACATGGTACTATACTCCTACACTGTCCAGTACACCTCTGCGAAGGATACGTTCGCTATTCATTATTGACCATATGCAGGGTCGAACAAACTCATGAGATCCTTGCCATCCGTGGAGGATTATGAAATTCTGAAATGGGCTATCAGGCCAGAGGTAGGTACTACTTATCATCATAGGTTAAAGTCTCTTAAATTACACGAGTACTTTGACGCACAGGAAAGTATTAGCTAATTTCTGCAGATCAAACGCACATGAATGTTTAGAAGTGGACTTGCACTATGACGACCCGGAACTCCATTCTGTTGACGGATTAGAAAAATTACTCTACGGAGCACTACCAAGAGGTAAGCTAATGCTAACACTCAGTTAGTGGTAACATGTCACTATATACTCCGAGCTTGTATTGGTCCGTGTTGAGCTACAAGTATGATATCTGTGCTGAAGAATAATAAGACCGATCATCGGACCACTTAACAGCTCCAGTTTCAGGCCTCACTCCTCTCGGCAATGACCAATGCAATCTTCCAGGCTGTTCTATTCAACTACTAGTTACGGAAATTCGAAGGAATGAGTTCACAACATATTATATCGAACCTTCATTGTCACTAGGGGAGCCCCGGGAGTCTAGGTTTACTAAAGGATCTAGCAAGCCGAGTGAATTGCTCTTCGAAGCATTCAGCAGCACAACCCTCGCTCATGGATCGTTCCTCCTTAAGAGTGGTCTGAACACTCGCAAAGGCCTGTGCTATATCCTAAGTCTCCAATCGACGATAATCAATTCGAAACCGAGGAAAGGATGCCACTCCCCCAGTTCGGGGTCAAGATCGGTTCTTATAACCATTTCGTGAAGTATGCCCTGATAGAACTTGAGCTATAGTGACACTAGCTGGTTGGAATTGGAAAGATCTTGGGGACATGCATATCTACACATATATTAGGTATGAATGGCTCGACAATATCGACCATGGCGGCCTACCACCGCCAGTCTTGTTACCCTGGTAGATCTAGCAGAATCTTTGCATAGTGAAACAGGTTGGAAACCGGCCGATTCCCAGGCTGTAAATGACGTGACCAGTTTTTCGCAAGTCGGTTATCGGATCGTGAACCCGCCAGACATACCAATATGGGACCACTCGCCTGACAAGTCTTGGGCTCGGGTCGTTAGGACACACCACGGGGCGCGGTTTCAATCCCTTGTGTCCATGTATAGCATCCACAGCCGTTTTCCCATGCGGGTCAAATTCGGAACACATTAGGTTCATAAAGTATGTAGGAAGATTAGAGGGAATAGAGAGGGATAAGCTAAGATAGGAAGACCGGCTGCATGTATATGATCCTATGGTATATTCCGCAGGTACTAAGCCGCCAAAGTCATACGCAGAGTGCATTGTAGGAGGAAACAATCCTGCCGAGAGTCTACGCAAATCATCGAAAAGAGGTAACCAGCGCTACGTAAAGCAGCACCGACTTTCGAGCCAAGCGCGGAAGCTGTATTAATGGTTTTCTTTGGACTAACTGCTCGCATCTCTCAATCAAGCTTTGGGGCAAATAAGCTGGTGTGCTACCAGAGCATATGGTCAGCTGCTCATTGGGGAGTGGAGCAGCAAATAGACTCTCGATCAAGAGAGGATCATGAGGAATAGTCTCGGTATGCTAAGAAAAAGAAGACATTGATGACGCTGTATTTGTGCACAAGGTCAGTTGTGTAAACCACTAGTAGAATACACAAACATCAAAAAGAAGAGATGCATGCTTACTTTATAAATGGATGACCACTGGCTGTTTCTAGCCTATTATATAAACAAGGCATTATTTTTTACTAAGGACATTACTATTATGTAATATAGTTTAGTTATTTGTACTTATTTAATAAAATTCCAAGGCCCTTCTAGATAATATGTGTACAGGTTTTCTACATATCATCCCTTGAGCGTAAACCTTTTAGCTGTAGTATTATCGCTTTCTTTTTACTTTACTGTCGAAGTTTGCTGGTGAGCTGTGTGTTTGATGCATTTGATGCTTGCAATTATAAGCCGGCCCTATGCAGCTATTGTCTAGTTTGAACCTCATAGCTGATCATCAAAGCTTGGAAAACATGTCCATGTACATGTGTTAACCACCTATACTCTCCCTTCGCCGCCCTCTCGTTAGGCTATCAGTACTGATTCTCAAGTATAACGTGCTTGTCGACGGAGGCACCACGCAACATGACGTTCGTAAGTTTAGAAGGATAGTCTCGGAGGAATATAGTGGTGTATGTACGGACTCGACGCAACCGCAAAAATCATGTATTAGGACTCACGGATTGTAAAAGCTTAGGTACGTATTTAATGCCTTTAACAGCTACATGGGAGGATATCAGGGAAGATAAAGTTGTAGAAGATGCAAGACTCGGACTGACTCTTAACGAATTTGATCCTTACAGACACCCGAATCACGTATGCAGTGGAAGGATCTGAGTGGAGGGTACTCATTCGGGAGAAGGGGTCCTTCTTGAAAGTTGTACAACGAGTAGAGAGACACCCCCCTCGAACAGGGGCAAAGTCAACGAAGGAAAATACAAGGAGCAAATGAGGGGATAAAATAGTGGTTCATAGACCCTTCCGAGATGTCGAACTGATCTGCATATCTGGTTCGTGTAGAGGGTGGTTGGGAGACATACCTGCCAGTCCGCGATTCTTCACAGGGCGGGCGATTTGTACGGTGGCGTTAGGCACGGAGCTTTCCGAATCCGAATGCGCACGCCCGTCCGTCGCCATGTGCGCATGGCAGTTTTCCCCGAGTCAAACCACGGGGACCCCCAAAGATACCAACATCACGCCAACACTAAGGTACCGGCAAGCAACCATTTCCCCCCCTCCACCCACAAGTGCTAGACGAGATCACACACCAGCCATGGCACCCTCCAGAGCTGTCATTGCGCGCGCCCCCCTCCTACACCGCACGCTGCGCGCCGCTAGACGCATCCGACCCTACCACTCTTACGACCACCCCTCGCTGCCCGGCGTGGGCGACGGCGACTTCAACGATGCCGAACAGGCCATTCTCTCCGCTGCCTACCGTCACGTCCCCGAGCATGGCTTTACCCACCACGCCCTGTCGCTCGGCGCCCGCGACGCCGGCTACCTCGACATCAGCACCAACCTGCTCCCCAACGGGCCATTTAGCCTCATCCGCTGGCACCTCGTCGCCCAGCGCGAAGCCCTGGCCCCGCGCACCCAGACTCTCTTCCCACCCACCGGTCCTGCCACGCCCGATATGGTGCATGCCCGCGTCGAGCGCTTGACCTGGGAAAGGCTGCTGGCCAATAGGGATGTGAACCATCGCTGGCAAGAGGTGTGAAACTGAAAATTCGCGACGCCATGCGATGCATGGGAGCTTGCTGACTAGCGCTAGGCTCTTGCCATCATGGCCCAACCTACCCACGTCCCATCCTCTCTCCACGAACTAGCACTCCTCGCCGACGAGATACACCATTTGGCCGGCGATTTGTCCGTAGATCCCACCTGGTACACGAAACGTGCTGGCCTGTCCATGATCTACACATCTTCGGAGCTGTTCATGACCAATGACCGCTCGCCTGACTTCCAAGACACCCGCGACTTTCTCCAACGCCGCTTTGCCCAAGCTGGTACCCTATCGGAAACAGTAAAAAGCGTCACTCAGTGGGTTGGATTCACCGCCTCAGCTGGTGTCAATGTGCTGCGCAGCAAGGGCGTGAGGATATAATTCGTTTTGAGGGACTGCGGTAGGTTCGGGATGAAAAACCTCTCATTCACATGTAGCGCTTCGCCTGTAAAGCCCAATGTACCACATGTACCAAAAGCAAATGTAACAACACCATGCACAATGTAATAAGATGAAAGCCTTGATGCCTCAAGTCATGCCGGGTACGATGTGGAAAGGGCAAATGTTCAATTGTATCTTTATTTTTCATCTTCGAAAGCCTTGCCTTTTATACACGGAACGGCTTTGGAACCATGGATCATGATAAAACACCCTGACTCGCACGCCATGAGAAACCGACCCGAACCCACTCGAAAACAAAGACGCAGCAGCCATGTAGAAAGAATGCCTGAGGACCTGGACTAACCGATCCTCTGAACGGCCGCCTCCAAATCCCCACCAACCCCGTGTCCCATACCGCCCATCTTCGGGCCAGCTCTCATTATTGTCAAGCAAGTTAGCACTCAACCAACCGAAAGAGGAATGTCCAACACTCATTGAATCATGTTATCAATGCGTTGTTGTCGAGGATCCGTCAGCCTGTTTCCAAGTCAATAAAGGGATTCATGCTAGGGCTTGTATGGATAGTAACTGTCCCATACCTGATGATCTTGACATCCTTGTCCAGGTTTGCGCGCCCCTCGATGGCGTTGGGCGTGATAAGTATAAACTGTTTGCCCACTGAGCGACGGGCTGCAGCGATCTGTCTGCCTCGTTAGTCGTACATTCTCGAACGCACCGGTACCAAAAAGTGGCATGGTTGACTTACCAACATGTTGGTGCTGATGGCCCGATTGACGTTGTCCATGAAGACATCAAATTCGTCGAGGCATCGTAGCGGAGAACCCATGGCGTCCCAGATAGCGAGCAGCAGACATATAGAAGAGAACGACTTTTCGCCGCCAGAGAGCGTCTTCGTGTTCCTTCCTTTCCCGTTCTCCCGCGTCTTGTCTGGTTCAACGATAACCTCGAGTTTCTTGGCTCGGTGATCGAGAAGAAGCTGGCCTCGGAAGCCACGCTCGCTCAAAAGATAACCAAAATTGCACCGCGCTTGTGCCGAGACGTGCCTTTGGAATTCTCTGAACTTGGCTAGTCGGTCCATCAAGGATTTCTTCATGAGATCCATGCCCGACTGCACATTCTTAAAGCTGGCTTTGGCATCGCGATACTCCTGCGTCGCCTTGACAGCGCGGTTGTTGATCTCCTCTTCCGAAGCGCCCATTTGACCCCTCAGCCTTTGCAAATCAGTACGAATCTGGTTATACTTCTGCTCGATGGTCTGGTAGTTTTCCCCTTCGGGGATGTATGCTCTCTCGGGTGCGACACGGCTGGCCTGCTCGTTGTACTCAGCCACGTATGTAGCCTGGCGATCACGGGAGGCCTCGGCCTGTGTTTTTGCAACCTTGGCCATCGCTTCTGTTTCGTGCGCTGCGTTTTTCTCGCTCAACGCAATACGGCGCGTGTCTTCGTATCGTTTCACCTTGTCCGTGGCTTTGTTCACATGAACCTCATGGTCCTTGAGTTCCACTATCAAACTCTTAACCTCGTTCGCTATAGCTTCACTTTCGACATTCTTCTCCTTCTTTCGCACTGCCACTTCACCGAATTGGTTCCCCCACTGATCCTGCCTTTCTTCGGCGTCCTTGAGCTGATCTTTTAAGCCTTGAAGTCGATCATCGCTGCCGTCGAAAGAGTCAAGTTCCTCTTCAATTCGCCTGATACCAACCCTCGCGTTCTTGAGTTGCGAACTGAGCCTCTCTCCCTGCTTCTTATGTTGGCTGACGGCCTGCTCGGCCCGCTGAATAGCTTGGTCAGCGATCCTTCGTGATTTCTCCACATCCACAAGTTCTTCTTGTAGTTGTGCTACTAGGTTTTTGTAGAACTCTATTTGTCGACCATCATCGGTTTTCATACGCGGCCGCTGAGCGAGGTTGGGAGAAATAGGATTCGTGCTTAGATTACCGCGATTGTTCGTAATGCGCATGCCATGACCCTTTTGCCGGTCATTTAGAGCCAGGCATGCAGACGAGTTTTCCGGTGGCCCCCCAGCGGCAAACATGACTTCTTCCGCTTCCACCCTGCTCTCTATGAGAAGGATTTGTTCTATCTTTTGCTGGATGATTAGGTGGTCTCTTACGCGCTGATCGCTAAATTCAAGAACCCTCAACATGGTATCATATTTCTCATCAGGTTCCCGAAGTTGTCGAATGGATGGGTTTCCAATGAACACAGGCGAGTTCTGGATCCTCACTCTGTCCATTAGACCCATAAGTCTGACTTGATCAGACTTGCTCTGGACAATAAAACCGTTGAGTGCCCCTCCCATTTGTTTTTCAAACACTGGCATCCACTGCGGCCTAGTGAGCTGAATGTGTATCCCCAACGGTCCTACTGGCTTTTGCGTAAAATTTTTGTCATTGTTGATGAGCCTCAGGAGCTCAAGCATTGGCCTTCCGAACCCGTCTAACGGATCCGTTCGATTCTGTTGTGATGCTTGTAATGCTGCTTCAGCATCCTGCACTTCCTTTCTCTTCCGCCGGAGCCTAGTTTCGGGCTCTTTTGCGTCAACGTCGGCTTTCTCGCGCTCGTTTTGAAGAGTTTTGAGGCGATCGCTATGTTCTTGAATGGACTGTTGAATCTGTTCCTCCGTTTCCTTAGCTTGATCAAGTTCCCGCTGCTTCTCTGCCACGATTCCTCCACTTTTCTCCTGAAGGAGACTCTCCTCAGCACGAATCGCATTCTCCAATTGTTCAACAGCAGCGGCGGCTTGGTCAAGATTGCCTTTTAAGTCCCTTTCTTCGGTTTGTAATAGGGCGAGCTCTGCCTTACACTGGTCGAAACGATCTCTCGCCTCTTGTTTTCGCTCATCTGCCTGGCCCTTTTCCTGTTGAGCCGATTCCAGGGCATTTTTGGCATGCTGAATTTTGTCATCAATATGCGCCAAGCTTTGTGTAGTCTGAGCGATGGCCCCCCCGGCACGATCAATATCTTCCTGGGCGGCCAGAATGGCATTCTCTTTTTGTCCGAGGATGTCTTCTTGCTCTTTGACTTGAGCCCAGGCTAATTGATTCTTGTATACCTGACCCCGCTGGCGCATCTCGGTAGCTCGGCTTGCAGCATCCCGCAGCTTGACGGCTTTCTCGAATTCTTGTTTGAGATAAGTCAGGTTCTCGTCCAGTTCAACTACTTTCGACTCGTGGTCGTCGAGAGATTGCATATATTGCTTATAATCATCATCCAGCTGTTCGAGCTGCGTGCCCTTGATGAAATAGCCGTACTTCATAGCAGGAGTTGCCGCGTTGAGGAACTGCCTAGCGTTGTCCTGAGACAAAACATTGAGAGGGTTGTCAACCTGGAGACAGTACCATTCGACGATGTCTTCAACATCGGCCTTCTTGGTGGAGATGAGCCTCCCGGCGGTCGATTTGAGCCTGAAACCACTACCGCCAGACTTGGTGAACCAGCGCTCACAGGTGATGGAGTCGCCATAAACATCCGGCTTATAGGCGTCCTCGCCCTGGTTCTTGAGCTTGATGACAAGGCTGGCATGTTCCTCGCCCTCTTTCACGAAGCTCCTCAAGCTCCCTCCGCGATTGGTGGCGCTGGCCTTACCGCCAAGGCAGAGTGTGATGGCCGTCAGGACAGCGCTCTTGCCGCTCCCATTTTCACCGACGACAAAGTTGAGCAGAGGCCCCAGTTGGACCCTGAGCTTGGTGTGGCACATGAAGTTGATGCAGGTGATCTCCTCGATAATGGCATTTTGGGCGGCATGGTTGTCGCCTATGATGGTGGGGCGGTCCCTGAGGCGCTGAGTGGCGCGTTGGTCGTCCTCTTCGGTGTGATCGAGATGCTTGAAGCCCTGGTCTCTGGCGAGCTCGTACTGGGTGGCGGGGGGCGGGCTAGGCTCTCGATCGGGTTCAGGCATGGGCTCGTCGTCGCCTGGGTCGGGCGCACGGCGATGCTTCCGTGGAGGCGCCGAAAGTCGCGCCTTCTTGCGATCCTTGGATGACTTTGACATTAGGCTAGGGACAACGAGGTGTGGATGGTGCACTCACGGAGTCGCCTCGGAGATTGGACGTGGCCGATTGCGTAACGGTGTACTCGTCGGCATCGTCGTCGTCGGCGAAGGCCGCACGGCGCGAACGTTTCGAAGATGAGGCGGAGGGCATATCGGTGGATGATGTGGCGTGGAGGTGGAAGACGGCCGTCTGATTGACGACGGAAAGGCAGCAGTGTTAGACGGTCCCTGGCATCACGGAAGGCAAAGGCCTCAGTTCGTTCGTGGCTCTACCAAGTGTGCCGTTGCTCCTGCCAACGCAAGCTATGTGGAAATTGGTGTTGGAGCACCTCAGGTACGTCCTACAAGCTACCTACCATGCACCCTAACTCCTAGTACCTACAGTAGACCTTAAGGCACTGACCCCCTTCAATGGGGTGGGGATTGGAACGAATACACTTGGGCAGGCAACGTTCTGGACGGCAATGCACTTGGCGCAATACTTGTGCGAAGAAGTACGAAGTTTTCTTACAGACTTACCTAGTGTAGGTAAAAGTCATTGCTAGCAGCAACGACACCCACCATGTCGTAGAACGGCAGTGCGGCATGAACAAACGCGCTGGAGGACGACGGCTTAAACGCGACGCGGGTGAGGCTGTTTCCACTATCGCGTCTCGATTAGGCAATCTCGAGCCCCACCTACGTATACCGTAAGGTACTACAAAGGCTTACCTGCATTGAACCCACATGAGATCGATCCAAACCTGCATGTATAGGTAGGTATTGTACATCCGTACATCAGTCGTAACGACATCGGATGTATCAGCAGTGAAGAATACAACCTCTACAGAGCAGAGCCCATGGACATACCAACCTATCGTACCTTTTACCTCTGCATTATCCCCACACACATCCACATCTGCCAGCCCCACCCCGCCCGGCCCTGCCTTGCTGGTGCACTGTTCTTACGGCATGACATCAGCTCGGTATTGAATATCATATGGGTATCGATTAGGTCGAGCTAAATCACTCGAGGGGTTCAATGCTCCCTCTTGCCCGTCTGTCCACAACCTCTCGGTCTGTATCATGGAGTCTCAATCAGCTACAGAGCTCTTCCAGCAGGGGTTCGGCGGTCCAAGACATCTGCCGGATAGCTGTGTGGAATACATGCTGTTCATACTAGATGACCGCCTAGAGCCCCGTGATCTATTAGCCAGCTTGGAAAAGGTCCGCAAAGCTGCTACCCAATTATGTGCCTCGACCACCAGAGACTACATCTGGCAGAGGGACTCATTCCAGCTTCAAGTTCAGAGAGAACACGGTCTCATATATCTCCATGGCACGACCGACTACGGCGACTCCGTCGAGGACGAGTGGCTGGTTGTCTACTTGCTTCGACAGTTGACCATCGATTTCCCAACCCTATGGGTCCGTGTGATCGACGGTGGTGGAGAGTTTCTCCTCGTCGAGGCTGCAAACGTACTTCCCAAGTGGCTGAGCCCCGAGATTGATGCGAATCGTGTTTGGATACATCAAGGAGGGCTACAACTTCTGCCTTTAGCTGCCAGTGCGGGCGTCAAGCGCCCACTCACCTTGGCTGAAGCTATTCACTATGCAAAAGATCAACAATCTTCCGTATTGCATTCTCCCTTCATCGAAGCTGAAGCCTTTTACCGGCTGCAGAAGTACCCTGCACAAATCAAAGCCTCCATACACCGAGCGTTAGTCACTCTGCCCAGGAAATTAGCATACATTCTGCACGAGCAACCTGCTGCAATAGCCCCTGCCGTAGAAGCCTTTTATGTTCGAGATCCTACCGCCTTGAAGCCTATCCGGGCTGCAAATGCTGATCTACATTTCCCACCCACGGACTTAGTCACAGTCAGTGTCAAGTTCACCCAATTGTTATTCGCACAAATCAGGTCACAGCATTTCAGCCCACCGCCGTCTTGGAGCTCTCTGGTAGCATCGGGCGAGGACAAGGACAGGGCTTCGGTTCCGGAACTGGATCGTAACGTCGAGGCGCGCATCGAGTTAGGCATGAAGATTACAAGTGGATTTGAGATGCTCGCTCTCAGTGCCGACAAGACAGGTGGTAGAGTGACACGGGAATTTGCCATTCTTCTCGAGGATGTGGAGGACGATGGCCACGACGCATTACCTACTGACAGAGAAATTACCGAGTGGCCTGACGTCGCCAAAGAAGACGACGACGGTTGGCTTAGCATCAACTTTGAGGACTTCGAAGCCGAATTGGAAGGGAAAGAAGCCGAGAAAAGAGTCGAAGGCGAGGGATTTGGCGACAAGACGACTCAAGCGGACCTACGGAAGATCGTGTCACGGTTTGAAGAGTTTCTGAATGACGAAACAGCAGGCCTCGAGGGGGCGGAACCAGATGATATGGACCAAGACAACGACACCTCAGGCGAGGAGGAGGGCAGCAGTGAAGACGAAGACAAAGCAGTCAGCTTCGACGAAGACCAGTTCAACAGGATGATGAGAGAAATGATGGGCTTGCCAGCCGAAAGCACGACTATGTCTGCCAATGACAAAGTACGGGGCAAGACTGCGAGTGCGGATGCTAAGCTGACACAAGAGGACGATGATAACGAAGAGGAAGAGATTAGACAGCTAGCAGCACAGATGGAAGCGGAGCTGAAGGGCCTTGGGGCTCTAAAGCTGGATGCGAAGCCAGAGACGTCGAAGGCACGGGACGCTGGAATGGAAGAGGTAGAAGAGAGGGTCGACGATGAAGTGGACATCGATTACAATCTGGCCAAGAACCTGCTGGAAAGTTTCAAAGGCCAGGCCGGAATGGCAGGCCCGGCAGGAAACATGCTGGGTATGATGGGCATTCAGTTACCCCGAGACGAAGATGAAGATGATAAGTAACGTGTTCCGAAAGGGATGATGCTGCTGTCAACCCGAAGGTTATACTCAAGTTTGTGGGTGTAAATGAATTACCCTGCGATGATAATGTGTAGCTTAATAGGTTGGCAGCAACGTAAACAGTGGATAAATGGGTAGGAAAGCAGTCGAGCGGTAAGATAGGTCATAAAAAATAGGAAATAAAAGATAAGAAATAAAAAATAGAAAATAAGAGATAGAAAATAAGAGATAAAAAATAAAAAATAAGAGATAAGAGATAAGAGATAAGAGATAAGAGATAAGAAATAAGAGATAAAAGATAAAAAATAAAAGATAAAAAATAAAAAATAAAAAATAAAAAATAAGAAATAAGAAATAAGAAATAAAAAATAAGAAATAAGAAATAAAAAATAAAAAATAAAAAATAAAAAATAAAAAATAAAAAATAAAAAATAAAAAATAAAAAATAAAAATAAAAAATAAAAAATAAAAAATAAAAAATAAGAAATAAAAAATAAGAAATAAAAAATAGGAAATAAAAAATAAAAAACGGGAAATAAAAAATGTAAGAATATAAGAATAAAGAATGCTTTATAGAACAATAAAGCATATGCTTGTAGCGTCGAAGTACCTGTTATTCCACTCAATTGAAGGTAAGACAGCATGCATGTACCTGGTAGTAGTAGGAAGAGACAAAAACCACCTGCCGAGCACCTGCACCCCGACCCGGCAAGAGGGCAGTCCCAGGTAGGTACCCCAGGCAGGGCGAGGCAGGCGAGCCAGGGTGGCAGATTCCCAAAGCTGTTACATTGGCGGGCAGGTCACGACGTCACAACACCTCACCTGCCTCGCCTGCTCACCACCTGCGGCGCATCTTGGCAACATTTTGTACCATTTTCATACCCAAAGGCATCCTGAGCCATTGCAACCAACTCCTGTGACGTGGCGTGTTGTGACATTGCATCGGCCTACTCTGAGTCTACACCTATCCAACTTCTCTGCGGTTGGCACTGCATCGCCTAGCCAGCCCGCGAAGCTGCTTCAAAGGCTATTTGTGTGCGTTGATGGAGAACACGCTGATCCGGGGAGCCAACGCACCCGCCTCGCTACTGTCCGCCGGTCTTGCTTCCGCCCAGCACCACAAACACCACCACCAGTCCTTCCGGTCTCTGCTACGTAGCAGACACGCAGACGCTGACAAAGATAGGTAGTAGCCACACATGTGCTTGCGAAATACCTCTAGACGCCAGAACCTATCGCTTGGGAGTCATCATGTGGTCTGGCAGGACGTCCAGTCTTCAAAAAACCTACGATGAGACATATTTGAAATGCTCGACCGCCGTGTACTATGAGAGTCAGGTATATCAATGATACTTTCCATCTCGACTGCCGCATTTTCTCGCGTGCCATCCTGCTGACATGGTTCGCTTCCAAGGGCGACGAGAGGGAGGCCATATCGTGCTGGAGAAATGCCCTCAGTCAGATTCAAGTAGGCACAGGTAATAAAAGCCAGCCGCCCAAATCCGAGACCGAGCGTGCCCTGGTCGAGAGCTTGAGGGAGCTTGAAGTACAGTGCAAAGAGAGGATAGACCTCCTCCAGGCCCTCCGCATCTCGCGCCAGGAGCTTTCGGCCCAGCAGGCTACCCACGGCTCTGCAGCCGAAAGCGATAGCCCTGATGACCTTCCAGCGAATCCAGGCACACCCAACAAAGGATGGATCGGAGATGGAACAATACCTGCGATCACGTATCCCGAACTGTCGAGCTCACCCCGACCACAACGTCCTTCCATAGCGTCAAGGAGAACATCCGAACGAGCAGTTGTTGGGAGCCGCAGCTCTCTGGAGCACTCAGATGCTTCGTCCTCTACTCGGCCGCCTTTTTTACCGAGCTATAGCTCACCAGTCCCTCCGAAGGATGCAATGAAATCACCTAGCCCCGACAGGCACACCATGCGGACCACTCTGCGGTCGGGAAAATCTGATAGATCCACTGTGCGGCGGAAGACACCTTCCAAACCAAATGAAGGCCCGGGTGCCAATAAAGCAGCTACTTTGGCGTGGACTAATCTGCATTCTAAAACACCTACAGAAAAGGACCATATTGTAGGACAGTACCAGTCTCCATCGAGCACGCCGGACTGGCGACCGCTCCAGCCTCCGCGACTCCCTCGAAAACAACCCCATGATATCTCTTCCACATTGCCGAGTCATTGGGACAGCCACACGAGGCGGCTTGTACAGTCTGCCGAACAACCAAAGAGTCCAGATCCGGCTCTTCCATTGCATCAAGAGCCCTCGACCCGTGTAACAGGAGACTACACAGGGAGTAGGCCATCCTCACTCGCCCTGGGAGCGGCATCGAGTGCTCTTGGAGCATTAAACATCAAAGAGACATCAACCCCAAACACGTCAACAAAACGGCGAGGTTTACCCTCCAGGGAAACACGACCTGTCCGCGGATCCGTGGGTCGTAATGGCTCAAGCTCTGCGCCCCCAGACAACGCGACCAAGGTAGGAAGTCGAGCCCAGAATGGCGATACAAGCCGAGAGGAGACGAACAACGCGAAGAACTCATACAGTTGGCAGTGTAGAGCTCATGCGTCTGACGACGAATCCTCATCTAACGAGGGAGGTGGGGCAGATGCTTCGCGCTTTTCGAATCCCAAGGGAAAACAGAAAGCGTCGCCGGTGGCTACTGATGCGGATACACCCTCGGTCGAAAGCACAGAGGATGAGGAAGAGGTGGTGGCCAAAAGCATGTGGGAGAAGAGGAAGAAAAAGATGTTGAGGAACCTGCCCCCGGGTGTTGACGAAGAAGCAGCGAAAGCCATATTCAACGAGATTGTCGTGCAAGGTGACGAGGTGCATTGGACGGATGTGGCCGGTCTGGACATAGCGAAAATTGCTCTTCGGGAAGCAGTGGTCTATCCGTTTTTGCGACCGGATCTTTTCATGGGTCTACGCGAACCAGCCAGAGGCATGCTTCTCTTTGGGCCGCCGGGCACCGGGAAGACGATGCTGGCTCGAGCCGTCGCCACGGAATCGAGATCTACCTTTTTCTCTATCTCGGCCAGCAGCCTGACAAGTAAGTACCTAGGCGAATCAGAGAAGCTGGTACGCGCTCTGTTTGCGCTTTCCAAGGTCATGGCACCGAGTATTATTTTTGTTGACGAGATCGACTCCCTGTTGTCACAAAGATCAGGCTCAGGGGAGCACGAGGCCACACGGCGACTCAAAACGGAATTCCTGATTCAGTGGAGTGATCTGCAGCGAGCCGCAGCGGGTCGCGACAGCCCTGGGAGCGCAAAAGACGGGGGTGACCCGAGCCGGGTGCTTGTGCTTGCTGCTACCAACTTGCCGTGGGCGATTGATGAGGCAGCCCGTCGCCGTTTCGTAAGGAGGCAATATATTCCGCTGCCTGAGCCCGAAACGAGAAACACGCAACTGAAGACGCTACTTGGCCAGCAAAAACACAGCCTTACAGATGCCGATATCGCAGAGCTGGTCAGTTTGACCGCAGGTATGTACAACGCATGTCCCCTCTTCTCCTGGGAACTGCCCATCTGCCCAAGGACAAGCGCTGACTTGGGACTTGCAGGCTTCTCTGGATCTGACATCACGGCACTGGCCAAGGACGCCGCCATGGGCCCGCTTCGTTCACTTGGCGAAGCTGTGCTGCACATGACTATGGATCAGATTCGGGCGATCGAGCTGGAAGACTTCCGGGCCAGTCTTCGTACCATCCGACCTAGTGTGAGCCAAGAAGGGCTCAAGGAGTACGAGGACTGGGCGAGGCAGTTTGGAGAACGAGGTGGATAAGACGAGTAATGAGCTTATTTGGCTATGGGATTTGCTTGGAAACGTTGGGCCACTGGGGCCACTGATGATCGATGAGGCTGCAGCTAAGCCACGTCCAATAACCAGCCAATGACAGTGCGGTCTCATACTCTGCTACTAGCCGGTGCTGTTAAATGAGCAGTGTTACATGATTGACATATATACAAATACATATACATACAAATACGATGCGAGGGATCATGGACAGACTACCTCGTATAACCTCCGCCAACCAATGCATCCACGGCGTCGTGATAGAGGCCACATGCCCTATGCATACCTAGTGTTGCCTCTTCGTGCATGTGGAAGTGTTTTTCTCCCGCCGTCCAGGCATGCTTACTACATGTACAGAGAACTCTCTTCCGCCCTCCAGATAATGCCGTTCAATAGGGCGGATTGGGGCCACAGTTACCTCTTAGCAGTCTATCCTCGTTCGGCGTTCGTCTCTCTCTCGTGAATGTGTTTTCCGTAGTCAAACCATCATGACAGTGGTTCAGCGGATTGGGAACTATGGTCTGCGCTCCGCCTCAGGGCCCTCCGCTCGTCCTTTTGCTGTCTCTTGGCGGTGAGTTCGGCGACGCGTTCCTCGAGAGTGGGAACGGGAGGTCGCTGATCGATAGGGGCGCCGTATGGTGCGATGATGTGCTTGACGACATGGCGGACGTGCTGGGACTCGCGCCAGGAGGACTGGATGGCCACGACATCGCCCTTGCGGAGGGAGTTGCGCGGGTCGTGGACCAGCTTGTAGTGAGGCGCCTTGAACCACTTCTGGACTCTGGGTTCGTAGCGCTGGCCGCCGAGCTTCACCTTGACAGTCTTGTCCATCAGGCCGGCGGAGACGACGATGCCGTGCAACTCTTTGCCAGCCAGCTGTGAGAGCTCTTGGGGACCGAGATTCATGCCAGCGGCGATCTGTGTAGACGAGAGCCTAGATCTGAAAGCCATGGTGGAGGTGGCGATGTAGGCGTGGCGCTTTGGCGCGCGTTGTAGGCGGCAATGAGCAATGGTCGCGTGGAGCTGCAATGGGTTTGTCGGAATGTCGTCGGCGTCACGCTACATTTGAGGCTCTCCAAAGTTCAAAGTTGAACCCAGAATTCAGAGGTGGACCCCGACCGTCTGCGGAATACCTAGATGATTTGCTACCAACGTTCGCTTGATCCCTCCCTTAGGTAATCTGCTTCTCCTAGGTAGCCGGGCCCATCGGGTCAGTGCTCCAACGTGAATGGTGCAATACCCAATTCGCACGGGCAGGGTTGTGAAAAAAGGAAAGGGTTATAACCACGGTAAGTTGGGACATTCCCACGGTAGCTAACCATAGGGTTGTGATTTAGTGACTAATTAGTGACTAAAAACTAATTAGTTAGTCACCCTATTGACTAAGACTAATTTTTATTTAGTTAGTCAGTCACTTTAGTGATTAAGACTGATTAAAAAAATTTTTAGTTAGTTTTAATTATTAATTAATCATTAAAATTTATTAGTAAAAATAATTAATTAATTTAAATTAATTTAAATTAATTAATAAAAAAACGAGGCTATTTTAAATTAATTAAAAAAAATATAAAAAATATAAAAAATATTAATATTATAATAATCCGATTTTTATCGAATTTATAACTATATATTTATATTTATACGGTTATTATAATATATAATATATTATTAATTAATTAAAAAAAATTAAAATGAATTCAAATTAATTAATAAAAACGCGGGGTTACTTTAAATTAATTTAAAAAAATATATTAAATATTAATATTATTAATATTATAATAATTTAATTTTTATTAAATTTATTATTATATATTTATATTTTTATAGTTATTTTAATATATAATATATTTTAATATATTAAATAATTATTAAGAAAATTCGAAAAAACTATTATATTATATTATAAAAAACTTGCTATTTAAATTATATTTTTATTATTTTTTATTATATATTTTATATTTATTTATAAATAATTATTAAAATTAAATAATAATTAAATGATTTTTTAATTATTAATTAATTATTATAAATTAATTAACTTTAGTTTTAAGTAATTAATAATGTAATTAAAACTATATTTAATTAGTTAATAAAATAATTAAAACTAAAAAATTTAACTAATTAATTAATTATTAAAAACTATAGATTTTTTTTACAACCTTAATTAATTATATATAAATAATAACATTTTAAATATTTATACTAATATAACCTTTATTTATTATTAAAGTATATATTGTTTTTACTGATTTTTTATTATTTATATAATAGCTAGATATTTTATTTCATTGCCGTTACTTTGCCGTTAGTTCTTTATTACTAGCGATTTTTTTAAATGCTTCCTTTTTATTAAACCTTTTATTAAACTTTTTACCAGCCTTTTTACTAGCTTTTTATTAATTTTATAATTATTATAAAGTTATTTTATCTTTATTAAAAGTTTTTATAACGCATTTTTATTAAAGGTAATATATTTTACTTATTATTAAAAAATAAAAGAATAAAAAAAAACCAATATTTTTAAAATAAATCAAATATATAAACTAATATATATAAAATAAAATCGATTTTATTATAAATTTATATGTTTTAAACTTTATAATAATACTAGGTTATAATATTATAAAACCTTGAAAAATATTTATAAAAAAAACTAAATATATATATTAATAAAGTAAATATATATTATATAAAAATTTAT
>JAJJXC010000107.1:0-26373 GCA_022432385.1 Xylariaceae sp. FL1272 | reverse complement strand
GTATTTAATATACTAATTAAATAAAAAGTCTTTATAGGTTTTTTTTTTTAATAATATTTTAGCATTTAGTTTAATAAGTTTTGTAAATTTTATTAAAACTAACGTATTAAAAAATTCGAAAAAACAAATAAATATCGATATTCGAAGTTTTTTACTTACTAATAATTTAGTTATAAACTATAAAAACAAAAATGTTTACGTAATTAGTTATATATTATAATTAGTTAAAAATAAGTTTATAAAGCTTACTTTCGGAGCTAAAAAACAGCTAATAAAAATAAACCATAAATAATATAAATAAAATAAACACAAATCTTATAATTTATATATATATTTTTAAACAAATATTAAACGTTCTATAATAATTAATAATATTATTAATAGTAATAGATTTTCTTTTAAAGTTTACGGTTTTTGCTAAAAACTCGTTACGTTAATTTTAAAACGCGTTTATATTATTTTTAGTTTTTTAAATAATTAACAATATTTATGTTATTTTTTTATATAATAACGGATTTTTAAATATATATATTACTTTTAATATCTATAACGATATAAATTATTACGTTTTACGTATATATTACAACAATGTTATTTTAGCGGCTTTATTTTAATAAAAGTATATAATTTATATTAAATTTTATAAATCTGGATAAAAATATTTTAAAATACGGAAAAAAATAGCTATAATGTTTTTTTAAACCCGATTTGTTAGCTATCCGACTTTAAAACATGCTTACGTAACGTAATTAAAAAACTACTGCGATAAAGGTTATTATTTAAAGCATAATACGGGCAAAACGTTTTAAAATATTTTATAGCTAGGTCGCTTTTTTTTATACCGTTAAAAAAACGGGTTATTATATTAGCTTTTATATTTTTATTTTAATTAAAATAATTATTCTCGTTATAAAATAATCGCATTTTTATTATTATAATAAGCAAAAACTTTGCTTTATAAAATAAATTTTCGGATAGCTTTTTAGCAATAAAAAAAACGTCGTTAAAAAATAAAACGTTAAACGGCTTTTGCCCGATAATAAAAATCTCGATCTTTTAAAATATTTACGCGCTAATTTCAAGCTAGAGATTAAACGCAATATTTACGATTTTATATACCTGTAATTAAAAAAACTTATAACAAATTAAAACAAAAACTAAATAAAGAAATAATGCTAAAATTATAATTTAGTTGTAGCGGAAAAAACAAATAAATAGACTTATTTTAAAACTATTATCTAGAGTTTAAAAAATATACAAATTATTGTCGAAATAGAACTAAATAAAAAAGCAGTTTTAAATACTTCGTATTTAAATAATAAATCGGCTACTTATAAAATCTTAACCCGAAACTTAGTTTCGCCGCGATTTTAGTTAACTGTGACGACCCGGTCTACTTAAAGATCGGTTCAGTAGGGTTTTGATTCGGCAAGAATTGCAGTAGTAGAATCGGTGGTCAATTATCTTCACAAAGTCGTTAGGAAATTTCTCTTATTTAATTCTAAGAACGAAGTAAATACTTAAATTAAAAGATAAGTAAAAAAATGACTAGATATATAAAATTCCTTTCTTTTTTATAACATTCTTTTCTTTATAGTAAATGTAGTATATTTTAACATGCTTTTAAAGCATTTTTGATTATGATTTTTGCTGCTTTGTTTTTTTCTTAAAGCATTTTAGATCAAGGTTACGTAACTTATGCTTATTCCCTAAATATGCATTTTTTCGTCAATCGTGCTTAAACCACTTATTCCTTGCTAGGCCTAAATAATAAGCTAGCTAAAATGTTAGTTCGTAATATTATCCTTTTCTTTTTATTATTGTTGTTTTTAACAATAAAAAAGTGTGAGTACTTCGTCCGTTGCGTCCTGGTTTTTCTTTTTTTAGTCCCTAACTGATTTTTTATTATATTAAACCGAATCCGAAAACTTTGCGCGAAATTTAAAAACTTTACTGCCCGTCGAATCGATTTGATAATCGCTTTCGACAACTACGGATACAAAGTTATGCCTTGTACTCGTTGCGACCTTTCCGGCCTAAAGTATGTAATAATAAATAAGGTAAAAAGATGTAAAAAGTACACCTTTTCGAATGTTTTTTATAATAAGCGAAACGTGCCCCTTTTTTTTTTTCGGAATATTAATTCCAAACATATTTGTATTAAAGAAAAAAAAAGTTTAACCGAAAAGCATTTTTTTAAAGCTTAACGGAAAATAACCGAAATGCAGCAAGAAGTAAATAATACTTTATCGAAATTGCTACGTTTTTGCAAACAAAGGGATTTCTTTCGAAAGCGTGGTATAAAAATGGTTTAACAAGGTATAAATACGCTCGACGAGTTAAATAAAATTAAGCGGATCGAAAAAAAGCGGCAAAAAGTAGTAGAAAAACAATCCCGCTTATCGAAGTTTTTTACCGTTTTTAATTTCGATTAGTCCTCGCTTGATTTTTTAAATGTCGACCTTTTTTTGTTTTTAATCGATCCGGGTTTTAGCGGTAAAAACGTTTAACCGCTTTTGGCGCGTTTGCCAAAAACTTTTTAAGTTTTTATAAATTTTTTATATGTAAATAACTTTTTTATTTAACTAAATACTAAAGTTCCTTTTTATATTAACGTAAATTTAGTATATTTTCGATTTTATATTCGTTTTAATCGATTTCGACTTTTAGTTTTGTTTAAAGTTTAGCGTTTTTTAATGCTGGTTTTAGTAATGAAATATAAAAAACTAAATGTATTTTTATTCTTTAAAATAATAATAGTCAATAGTTCAAATTCGAAAGTTTTTCCGAAATTTTAAATAGTTTAATAAACTTGTATCCAAGTTTCGCACTTAGTCGTCTTTTAGCTTTGATGTTTTTTATTAAGAAATAAACTTTATCTCTTTTTTTAAAAGTCGGCTCTAAAAACCTTTTTTTGTTTGCGTAGCGTTTTATACGTTTTTGTAAAAACATCATTTCTTTTTGTAAGTACTGATATAATTTTATAAGCTTATCGGCTTTTATTTTAGCTTTCGGCGCTGTGATCTTGTCCTGAATAAATTGCCGTAAAACATCTAAGTTATAACTATAGTTTGCTTTAAAAAGTAATATACTTATGTTTTCGTTGTCTAAGCTGTTATAAGCTAGTTATGCCGTAAGTAACTTTATAACTTAATTGTTTTATTAGTAATTAATATAGCATTTAAAATATGCTTTTAACATTTAGTTTAATCGTTTGTTTTGTTTATTTGCTTAAAGATAATATACTATAGTTATTTTGTGCTTTATGCCGATAGCGTGGACTAACGATTGCCAGTATTTCGAGGCCATAGTTTTTTCTCGATCTGTGATCCATTTTTTAAGCTACCTGTAGTTAAATACCATATGCCAAATAATTACATAAGCTATGTTTTTCGTTAAAATAGCTTCTCTGTATAAAATAAACAATCCATACTTTATTGTTTTATTAACAACAACTAAAATACTATTATAGTATATTTTTATTATAAGTTCTTTCGATTTAGAAAGTTTTGTAATAAAGTCGAATACTACTTTTAACTATGCTTTGCTTAATAGTAGTATTAGCTGTAATAAGCTATAAAGTTTGTGTCGTTATAGTTTTGCTTTGTTACAAAAATTATATTCTTGCAAAACCTTTTTAACTACTAACTTTGCTTTTAAAAAGTTATAGTTTCTTTATAAACGAGTAATAGTTTTGAACCATTTTTAATGTCCTGTAAATAAATGTTCGTGCAATTTTTTAACTAACTTTTTTTGCAGTTCTAGTAGAACATAAAGCTTATTTTTATATGTTACTACATAAGACATATCGTTATTGTTTTATCGATAATAGTCTCGAAATTCCGTTTTATTTAGTAATTTCGATTTCGGAACATTATTTAAATAAGTTGCTAAACGTTTTTTCTATTTTTTATAGTCGTTAATCGTTATTGCTATTATAAAATTCTTTGTTTCGTTAGGTTTTAAAATAGTATAGTTTTTAAATTTATTTTAAATTTTATGTTTTGTTTTTTTGTTTAAAACATTTGCCTTAGCATTCTTAGTTCTTTTAACGTAAATAATCTTAACGTTAAACTGTATTATAAATTTTTACTATCGAATTCTGTTTTCGATTAAGTTTTTTGGTAGATAAAAACGACGTAAGGTTTTTATAATCGGTGAAAACTTTTACCGGCGCTTTAGCTTCGATAAAATAGTGCTTTTATTTTTGAAAAGCATGTATAATCGCTATTAATTCTTTGTTATAGATAAGATAATTCAATTAAAGTCCGGCTAATTTTTTTAAAAAAAATGCAACTAGATACAGTTTGCCGTTGTTATTTCGTTGCCCGAAATGTTTTCTAATAGCAAAGTCTAATACATCTGTTTCGACTTCAAATTTTTTATTTAAATCTAGAGTTATAAAATAGAGTTATTAAGTATTTTGTCCCTTATTTTTTTAAAAGCTTTTTGTTTTAATTTTCTTTATTAAAATAGAACATCTTTTCGCGTTAAGTTCGTAAAAACTGCTGCAATCTTTTCCGAAATTTCGTATCAATGGTTTTACATAATTGGTAAACCTTAAAAATGCTTTAACTTTTTTGACAGATTTCGGCGGTTGCCATTTTCGAACGGCTGCGATTTTCTTTTCTTAAATCTAGATTCGTCCAGGTATTATTATAAAACCTAGGAAATTTACCTCTTGCTAGTAGAACTTGGTTTTTTTTGGGATGTATTTTAATTTTTGCATTTTGTAATGTTTGAAGTACTAATCGTACGTGTTCTGTATGTTTTTTTTGTATATTCGAGTATATTAGAATATCGTTTAAATAAACTATTACGAATTTTTTTAAAAACATTTATAAAATATGCGTAAAACGTCGCTATTGTAATGCTAAAGCGTTTGTTAAGCTTTTTTGTATAATAAAGTATTTGTATAGTTTTTTATTTATAGCGAATGCTATTTTATATTCGTGGCTTTTTGCTATTTGAATTTAATAAAATGCTTTTGGCATATTAATCGCCGTATACTATTATGCTTTGTAAAGCTGATTTCGTAGGTTATTAATTTTTGGTATCGGTTTTGCGTTTTTAATCGTAATATTATTTAACGTTTTGTAATCGATACAAAGTTTTTTTGCTTTAATTTTTTTGCTATCGATTACTTTTGGTACCTAAAGTAGTTGTGATCGTGCTGAAGATGTTAAAGGTTTAATAAATTTTTTTGCTAGATTTTTTTAACATATTTTTGTTTTTTATGCTTTTGTTCTACGCTTTTAGGTCGAGATTTATAGAATAGTAGCTTGGCTTTTTTTTTAATGGTATTTCGTGATTTTATAAGCTATGTTCTAGTAACGTTATGTTTTTTTTTGTTTTAAATAGTTTTGAAACTTTTGAAATTCTTTTAAAATATTGAAATTGGTTTCTTTTAATTTTTTCTCGGTTATAAATTAAGTAAGTGTCGTTTTTAGTCTACGTACGACCTTTTTTTAAAGTGTTATAAAGGCATAACTACTTTTTGGTATTTCTTACTAAAGTTGATCGGTTTTTTAGTTAACTCGTGGGTTGCTTGCTTGTAACTAAGGTAACTTTAAAATTATTTTATGCTAAAATATACTTTATAATATTAAAAAAGATTTGTTCTTGTTTTTTTTAGATTTTTATAAAAAGTGCTACAGTTTTTTAGTAGTATTTTTCTTTGGTCGTATGTACTTAAACTTTTATTAAAGGTTATAAGTCCGTAAAAGTCCTTTTTCTATATTTACGGTATGTTATACCTATTAACAATTTGTAATAATATAAAACTACTGGTCGCTTCGGTATTAATAATTGCTTAAATCGGATGTTTATAATACGTAACTATTATAATTAATCGTTTGTTTTGTATTAAAACATCTATATGTAACAAAAGTTTCGTTTTTGCTATATTAATCGACTATACGTTTTTTACTATCGATTTTCGATGTTTTTTAACTGCTTTCGTAGCTTATTAAGCTTGTTTTTCGTTCGTTAATCCCGTATTAACTGGTTTCGTTTGTTAACCGTTTTATACGCTTTTCGGTACAATTTTTTAAAGCTGACTTTTTGTTTGTTTGTTATGTCTTTAGTCCATTTTTCGATCAGTTTTAAACGTTGTTCCTATTGCGTTAAATGATTCGAAATTTGTAATTGCAATATCGTAAGGTTTTTCTTTTTTATAAATCGTAAAAGCTTTTTTTAATTCTTTTTATTTTTAAGTTTTTTAACAATCTTAGATTTTATAACTGCATAAACTTAGCATTCGTTTTTATAGCAATTGTTAAAAGAGTTGCGGCCTTATATGCAGTCTTTAAGCCATTCGAGATTTTTTCTAAATATCGCATAGCCTTCGCTATACTTTATAATAAGTACTACTTCTCCAATCTTATCGTCGAGATATAGAAATAAGATTAGTTAACCGTAGTTTCGTTTTAGAAACTATTTGTTTTTAAATTTGTTTTTTAAATAGTATAGACAAAAGTTATGGATATATAATATTTACGAAAAGGTGCCGTAGCTTTTGCTTATATGGCTTACTTCCTCTTTGTTTCTTTTTTTTATAGCAGTCTTTTCGCTGTGTTCGAAGTACGATGTAGTGATTGCACTAATTGGTGCTATATCGTTATAAAACAGGTTTTTTCCTATCGCTGCGAACTAATTTCTTTTTGTTAAAGTGTTTTAGATTATGTTGATATATTTTTGAAGCAACTGTGGTTCGTTCGAAAATTTCCTCAAATTTTTAGGATCTATAACTTTTTTTTACAACTGACTTTGTTTTAAAAACTTTAGCTATTTAAAAGCTTTGCGCTAAGCCTTAGTCACTTTAGTTTCCGTTATATAGGTACTAGTTCTTTTAATTATATCGATATTAGCTTGGATTCTTTTTAAGTCTTTTTTATTTCAAGTAAAGGCTCGTTCGAAATAAAGGTTATTTAAATTCTGTCGTGTGGCTTTCGCTGCCATATTTTTAAGTTGTTTTTCGTAAGATTTGTGTTAATATTTTTTATATTTGCACTATAAAACATATTCGGGGCATTCCTTACTTTTAAGCTAACCGAGGTCTTCTTTTTTTAGTAAGGTTTTAGGTGTTTTAATGCTTTTTTTTTCTTTTGGAGTTAAAGGGTGTCGTTTTATTATAAAAACGTTGTTATTGCTTTTATTGCTTGCGTTGTTTGCGGCTACTTGTTCTTTAAGTACTTTTTTAGTTTTAGGTTTAGAATATTTGTTGGCGAAGTGTTCTTTTTTCTAACAGTTGTAGCAAATAACTTTGCTTAAGTTAGTTTTGTTTTTATTTTTTTTTTGTCGCTGATTTGACTGTTTTTTGTTATTTATGTCGATTTTTATTGGTCCGGATTAGGTTCCGTAAGATATGTTGTTGTTTTTTCGCTTCTTGCCTATATTAGGATTAACTCGCTTAGCCTTATCTTTTTTTTCTAACTTTTTGGAATAGTTGCGATTGTCGATTCGTATCGCATTTGTGATGTAGGTTTCGAAATTTTTCGGACGTTCTATTTTGTAAAGATCGTTTTTAACTTTATTTTTAAGTCTTTTATAGAACTAATCTATGAAGACATTTTTATTATCCCAATTTATGCGTAAAAGTAGTTGTTTGAACTTAGCGGCATATTTAGAAGCTGGTCCCTTTTGTTTTAATCGCTTAAGTTTTCGAGCTGCTGTTTGGGCTTTTTTTTAGGTTACTAAAGATTTTTTTGATCCGATTTTCGAAGTAGGCGTAATTTAAGAACATTTTAATAGTTTCATCTTTTCGTTGATCTTTTGTGTTGTTAAGGTAGTCTCGTATAATCGGCTCGAACTACTTAATTACGCTTCTTTTAAGGAATTTAGCAATACAAAGAATCTTTTTAGGTTCGGTCGGCATGCTTTGCTTGTAAAACAATGTATAAACTTTGGCTTAAGTGAAAAATGTCTATATATGCTTACTTATACCGTTAAAATAAATAAGAGTAAGGAACTTATATCTTTTGCTTGGTCGTTGTTTTCTTATAGCTTGTTGTTACATATTTAATTGCTTATTAGCATTTTGTAACTTTATAATACGCTGCTGCATAGCTTGCATCTGCTGCGCAATGTCTGCTATAGTTACCGTTAGGCCAGCAATCGTGCTGCTATTAAGTATTAGAACGTTTGGTGCCATTTTGGGATGTCGTAATTAACTTCGCAATTAAACCGCTGCAATAAATTAATGATTTTTTAAAATATAACAACCCGGTTTACTTAAAAATCGGTTTAGTAAGGTTTTGATTTAGCAAAAATTGCAGTAGTAGAATCGGTAGTCAATTATTTTTACAAAGTCGTTAGGAGATTTTTCTTATTTAATTTTAAAAACGAAGTAAATACTTAGATTAAAAAATAAGTAAAAAAATAATTAAATATATAAAATTCCTTTCTTTTTATAATATTTTTTTCTTCATAGTAAATGTAGTATACTTTGACATGCTTTTAAAGCATCTTTAATTATGATCTCTGCTGCTTTGTTTTTTTTTTAGAGCATCTTAGATCAAGGTCACGTAACTTATGCTTATTCCCTAAATATGCATCTTCCCGTCAATCGTGCTCAGACCACTTATCCCCCGCTAGGCCTGAACAATAGGCTAGCTAGAATGTTGGTTCGTAACATTAACGTTTTTCGGCAAAAGCGCTATATTTTTAAAATCTTAAGTATTAAGCTATAAAACGTTTAATTTAACGCTTAATTTAAATAAAACGTTAGATATAAATAAGTTAACAATAAATAATAAATAAAAGCTATATTTATTTAGCATATTTTTAAACGATTAAAAAAAAAAGTAAAAACGTAGCTTATTGCTAAATATATTATATAAACAAAGCTAAAAAAACTACGCCGCAAACTAAACGACTTCGAAAAAAATAGATATAAAATAACGTACGAACAAAAGCTACTAGTTTGCAAAATATATAGTTTACGCCGTAATACCGTATTAAATCGCGCGTAAAACTATGCCGTAATGCAGAATATAGCAAAGGAATTAAAGCGGTAAATATTTTAGCGTAACGAATGCTCGAAAAAATATGCTAAACTAAACGACTTTATTATCGAACTCAAGTTTAAATATAATTAAATATATTTTAAATTACGCGCTAAATAGTAATAAATAAAGTTATTTTCTAAATAAAACACTATAACTTTAAGGTAAACTTTGTATAATATTAATAAGTTTCGAGCCTAGTTTTATATATTTATTAATTAATCTTAGTATTAAAAAAATTAAAAATACATTTTATTTTTAGATTTTCGGCGACGTAAATAAAGCTTTAGAAATAATATACGTATTTTAAAAACAATAATTAATATTTTACAAAGCTTTAATATTAAGGGTAATATACATATTTTAAAGCTATAAACTACGTAATATTTTTATATATCCGCGTATTTAAAGCTGTCGGAAAAACGTTATAAAACTTTAAATTAAAACAAATAAATAAACTATATACAGAATAGCCGTAGCGTATTTTTCAATATTAATACAATAAGCATTACGTATATTTAAAACTGTATATATTGTATATAATTATTAGCAATACGTATTCAAAGCTATATATACGTTACGGTAATAATAAAGCATTTTAATTAATAAAAAATGCAATTAAAATTAGGCGGCGCAAGCTTTTAAAGCTATATATACTATTTAGTATACTATTTTACGCGTATTTACGACTATATGTACGTCGCGGCAATAATAAAGCATTTTAATCAATAAAAAATGCAACTAAAATTAGGCGGCGCGAGTTTTTAAAGCTATATATTTTGTTTAGTATATTATTTTGCGCGCATTTATAACTATGTGCACGTTGCGGCAATAATAAGGCATTTTAATTAATAAAAGATGCAATTAAAATTAGGCGGCGTAAGCTTTTAAAGCTATATGCACTATTTAATATACTGCTTTACGCGTATTTGCAACTATATATATATTTTAGCTACTATATATATTACGCGTATTTAAACGTATATATATTACGTATATGTACGTATAAGTAGTACGTATTTGACTATAGTTTTGTGTTTGCGTAATAAAAAAAGGGGTTGCATTATTAAAAATCGTTTAAAAAAAAAAAAAAAAAAGCGCACGGTATTAAAATTAAACCTTAAATATATATATAATCGCGGAGTAATTACTAATTGCGTTAATTTACATATCGATATTGTTAAAATAGGCAAAGTTATCGAAAGGTTTAGTTAAGATCGCGATTTTAGCGCCGAAGATTTTTTAACGATATACCGTATATACGGATTTAACTTATAGCGGTATATTAATAGTCTTATTTCTTTAAAACCCCGGTATATAAATATTAAATAAAAAAACACTATTACTTGCTTACGTAATAATCCGGTAACTTTTATTTGGTTTAATAGACCTGCGTTTGAACGTAGTTAATTATTTGCGTAACGTTTTGTTATAGTAGGCTAGTTAGCCGACGCGGGTGTTTTTTTTTGCAGAAGTCGGCAGGTACCTTTAGTTTGACTTTATTTAAACTTTATATCGAATTGAATAAAGTGCAGTTGCTGTTGGTTGACGTGTTTACGTCACTTGACGAGCACTTGGGATGACCAGGTTACTTAGCAGCTGGGACCGTTACGGCAACTAGTGACGGCACTGTATATAGCTTTGCACTCCGGTGCTTGCACTTTTGATAGCTTTATAATCAATTAACTACCATTAACGTACATTTTAGCCTACAGTTGTGATTGTATCGCGATATCGCGTATATACGACTTAACAGTTGTATACCAATTCCTTCTCTACTGAATTTGTTACGTATTATTATTTCGTCTCTGCTTTTCCCTCTCTTTCTGGATGTATGCATGCTTTATTGACTTGCTATGCACCGCGTCTCTGCCTCTGTTTCTGCCTCTGCCTATTATTCGTAGGTTATTTTTAGGGTACAAAAGGGCGTCGTTAGAAACATTGCTGACTTTTTTTTCGTTAGGCTGTTTTAATAGTAAAAGCTGTTTGAAAACGAAACGATAAGTTAGAAAAGCTTCGCGACGAGATTTTTTGCTAATACCTTAAAGCTCTATAATTCGAAATAATAGCTAAGCTTTCGAGCGACTTCGTTATCGTTTTATAAACTAGTAGCTATATTTTTATTATTAACTATAAAACCTTTTCCCACTTCGGTTTTTCAAATTTTTATTAAAGTATTTGCTACTATTACTAAAATCTGTATTAAAGGCCGTTTAACCCGGGCTTACGCCGTTTAAACTTTGTTATTAACTTTTATAGCCGTTTATTTTTTAAGGCATTGTTTTTATTTTAAAGGCAAAATATAAATAAAACGCTAATTTTATTAAAGTTTTATATTTTTTTTATTAAAAGCAGATTTATTTATGTTTTCTTTTTTTATAATATATTATATATATAAAACAATTTATAACTTATTTATTATACTACTTAATATCCCTTTTTTTGTTTGAATTTTGTTCGGGGGCAGACTTTTAATATATCGACGAAGCTATTATGGTTAAAAACTTATTGTTAAAAAAAAAAAAACCTTATTGTCGACGGTGTGCATCTGCTACGTAGATATAGGGCTATTAAAACATTTTCTTTTTTTAACAATGTTTTTGGTTGGATCTAGCTTTCAAAAGACCTAAGTCCGAAGGTGTTGAGCTATTTGGAGATTTTAATCACTACGAATATAATCCTGATGGAGACTTTTTTTCGAAAAACCTGAGTCCGAAGGTGTTAAGCTATTTAAAGACTTTGATTACTACGAATATAATTTTAATAAAGATTTTTTCCTTAATTTCGAACAGGATAATATATTTGATAAATAAGTTGTTATATAGTTTTTAGCGGATTTTAATTTTTATGGCTACCGTTTTATTGTTTTAAAAAAAGCTTTTTAGTAATAATTTTCGTATCCGTTACGAAATTAAAAAAAAAATCTCGAAAAAATAAAGCAAAAGCTATATAAAAACAAAACAACAAGTTAAAAAAAAAAAACTTTGCGACTAAATTTTTTGTTAATACTTTAACTTTTTGCCGTTAATTTTTTTATAAAATTTTTATATTTGTTCACACTATATTATATTTTATAAAAATAATACTATAATCGAAATTAGCAATAATAACAATAATAGCGATTTTAATAGTAGTAGTTTTATTAAGTAAACGTTAACGAGTTTTAGGGTTATATATTATTAAATATCGATAATACGTTGAGCAATGCGCCTAAAAGCAATTTTATAACTTAATAATATAATGTTTACTAAAAAATAGAAGTATCCCTTTTTTTTATACTTTATTAAACGTATATTATAAAATAATAGCGTGTACTACTTTTTTCGCCAGCTTTTTTTAGGCTTTTATTTTTTAATTATCCTAGTTTTTAAAACTTACCGCTTTTAGCTTTCTTTACAATCTTAATAACGTTAGCCCGAAAGGCAGTTATTAAAAAAGTTAAAACTAAAACATTAGATAGGTCTTATATTATAAAAAGAAATAAAAAACCAAAGACAAAAGGTAGTAACAGCAGCGACCTTACTTTTTTCGGTAGTCCCGTCAGGCCTAAAAGCTAAGGCTATAGTATTAATTATAATAAGCACATTAAGACGGTTTATTTACTTAATTCTTAATTATTTAACCGATTTTTTATAACGTTAATAAATTATATTAAAAAATATAATTTAAAGGCGTTAATATAGTCATTAATTATCGCAATATTTTATACGGTCGCGTTTAAACGTTTTACTAATTAATTATAAAAAAATTAGATATATATATGTATTATATAGTAATTAACTAATTCTAAGATTTTTGAGCAATTTTATCTATACGTTAAGTTAATTAGGTTATAATGGTCAAATTAGTAAATTAAGCCTATTAGTAATGATAATAAAGCCCTTAACTACGGAGACCCCTAATTGCAAAGATTATTAACGGTAATTTTGCGTACGTATAGCAACCGTAACTAGTCTTATAGTAAATAACGTTATTAGCAAACGGGTTGTTACGTATATTATATAACGCGTTTACTACGGGTTATCCGAAGTTTTTATAACCTATTTTTAGTGCTATTAGCTATAACCGGTAAGCGTTTACGTAAAATTTAAAAAAACTACCAACGTAACGGCTAAAAATGTTAATAAAAACAAATACCGCTTTATCAAGTTTATTTAAATCTGTTCCTGTTTAAAATACGTTTTATTAAAATATTTCCGCGGCTTTTATCTTTAATAAATAGTTTATTATTATATTATTTAAACTAATAAAACCGAGAAGCTAATAAAATAAACAATGAAAAAGCTCGTTCGAATAGATTTATATATAAAAAAAGAACTTAACCTATTATAGCCTATTAAAATTTAATTATTTAAAAATATAAACCGTTATTATTTTATAACTAACGTTATTTTAAGATTAAACGAAAAATTTACTTAACGTTTTAATGCATTATATAACATCGGCAATAAGCGCACTATTATCGCTATTAAGCGTTAAATATAACGAAGCATTTAATATAGACCTTTATATAAATTTAATATATAAAATTAAGTATTAAAAATTTAATAATAAAACTATTTTATAATTAAAAAATAAAAAAAAAATACGTAAATAAATATAATAATAACCCGTTAAATTATTAAACGGCTAATAAATCTATTATTAAATATATTTAAATTTATTAAAAAACTATTTTAAAAGTTTTAGATTTATTTAATACGCCGGCCTTTAACGTAAAGCTTATAAAAAAAGAAATCGTAACGGTTATTATTAAAACAACCGGCAAAAATATAAATATAAAAAAAACTACGAAAAAAAGAGAATTATAATATTTTATTAAATACGTTAAACTTTATTTAGCCGTTTATAAAGGTTATATATAAATAAAATAAAAAAGATAACTATATAAAAATTAATAAAAAAGCTGGCTTATTATCGTTTACAATTAAAAAAAACGTTTAAGTTTTAATTGTTTTATATTTTTATTATTATAAATTAAACGATACGATTATAATTTAATATATAAATCGTTAATTTTTATTTTTTTTTATACAAAATTACGTTATATTATTAATATATATTTATTAATTACTATGTTTTTTATTTTACAATTCCGCCTTTTAAAAATATTTTTAAAAAATAGTATTATTATTTTTTTTACGTTTAGTTCCGGTTAATAATAAGCTGCTAGTTATAGGAATACTACTTAAAATAAATATTTCCGTTTTTTTTACCGCTTTTTAAAAAAAGCCGATATTTTTTTTATAGGCGTTAAATCTAGCCCGTAAATTAATATCGTTTAATATATAGCGTTTAAATTTAAAAACTAAATCCCGTATCTTTTTTTAAAAACTGGCTTAATTACTTTTATCGATAAAATAATTACGGCTTAATGCTTTAACTAAAACTATTTAATAATATTATATATATAATTTATTACTCGAGTTTAGCTCGTTATTAAAAACTATTAAAATAATATCATATTTTAATATAGGCGATAATTTGTTTAAATTAGCAAAAAACGCTTATAATACGTTGTTTAAATAGTTATAACGGCTGTTATAAAAAAACTTTTAAATATTAAAAATTTTTAGTAGTTTATTTATTTTACGTTTAGTTTTTTTAACCGGAATAAAAGCTTTTTTATTATCGCTGTTTAGTATAATTTTTGGCTAATATTGCCTATATTTTTTAAGCTGTTTAAAATTAACGCTAAAAATAAATGCTTCGATAGCGGCGTCGAAGTTTCTATTAATAATAATATTTACTGGCTTACTAACTTCGATTAAAAACCTATTAATACCGATTTTAACTCTAACGCGTTTAAGCTCGTTTTGCTTAAAAAAACAAAACACGACGTCTGTAAAATCTATAAGGTTTTTAATCTGCGTATAGGCCTTTTTATTGCTTTTCCCGCCGTCTTTAAATTAATAGTAAGTATTAAAATTTACTAACGCGTAAATTAAAAAGTAGTTAAATCTATAGTTAGTTATTTATTTTTTTACGGCTTCGACAAACGTTCGGAATAAACGTTAAAATATATATTCGAATTTTGGGCCGGCGATATTTTTAACTACTATAAAGTTAATAGCCAACTGCTTTTTATTTTTAATAGCTTTGCTTTATTTTATACTATTAAAAAAAGCTTTATAATCGGTGAGCTATAATTTAAAAATGCAGTAAGTATTTTTTTCTTAATACTGTTTTTTTTTAATTAAGTCGTAGACTTTAACGGTTTATTTTTTAAAAGACTTTTTTTTTTAATTAAGTTTTATATATTTAAAACGACAATCTTTAACGCTTTTGTTTTATTAAGTACTAAATCGAAATATTTTTCGAAATAAAATATATTAACGTATAATAGCTATCCCGTTTTTTCCTATCCGGACTAACTCTAAAGTATTAAGGTCAATATCGGCATAGTCTTTAATATCGCTGTTAATATCGCTAACATCGCTAATTAATTCTTTGTTTTTATACTAAAGATCGTAATCAATAAAACTTATAACTAAAATTCCCGTTTCGGGCGTACTATAAAGCCGCGATTTTTTTCCGCTTTAAGGCTATTATTAATAAATATCTTAATAAGGCTTTCTTTAATAAGCCTTTTCTTAATATATAAAGTTATCAAATCGCGATATATTACTATTTATAATTATATTATATATAGTTAATACTAATAAAGCTTATAAATATAGTCTATTTAGGGTTAAAAGTAGAAAATATAAATAAAAAAGTTGTAATTTTTAAAATAATAACCTAAACTAAGTTTTAAAAATAATTTTAGTTACCTAATATAACCGATGTTTTAAGTAGATTGCAATATTTACTTGCAACCTGGCAACCTAATACGTAACGTCTGCTTTTTCCTACTACCTAGCAATAAGTATAATATATATAATTACGATATTATCGTCTAAATAAATAAAATTACTATCGTCGTTAATTTTAATAATAGCGCTATTTCTTTAAATCATAGCCTATATTTTAATTATTACTTTAGCACTCGATAACACTTAGTTACTAATATTTTTAATAAAATAATAAATAGTGCAATATCGCTATATCGCTTAAATAATTAAATAATATAGCCTATAATATATATATTAATAAGTAATATATATTTAATAGGCGCATATAATTTAATTAATTGTATTAGAGGTTTAAAGCTGTAAAAAAAATAACATACGGGCTAAAAGCTTTTTATAAACAAAACTATTAATTAAGCTAAGTTTATATAATTAACCGCATTAAAATACGTATTTATTAACCGTTTGCTTTTATTTTAACGTATTATTAATAGCTTATATTATGTTATATTAATATTTAAAGTTTTTTTAATACTAAAATATAGTTTTTTTGTATTTAATAGCATTAAATAAATAAAATAATATAAAAGCTATAAGCTTTTAAACGTAATTTAATATAATAGTTAGTTAACCGTACTAAAATACGTATTTATTAACCGTAAAAGACTAAAGGCTTTCTAAAAAAGTCTATTATAAATACGACTAATTTAAGGACTTTAAACTTTTTAGACTATTTTAGCTATCTACTAACTTAAAGGTCTTTAGTACCTCCAAGCCGCCCTTATTTAAGGTAAAAGTTAAAATTGTATCGATATTATCGATATTGTTTTATTACTGTTGTTTTATCGCTGCGGGAAAACGTATTAAAAGTATTAAAAATATTAATCCGAAAATATCGTTTATTAGCTGCTAGCTTTATTAATTACTAACTTAATAAAGCAAAACAGCTTTATTAGCTGGCAAACCTAAAATAACCTTTTTTTACGGAACCGGTAATATTGTTTTTTATTAGTATTTTATATAATACCGGTTTTAACTTATTTAAATAAAGCTTATACTGCTTTATCCGAATTCTGCGTATAAGATATTTCTGCAGGTAATTATCGGCGCTAAAGTCGTTGCCCGAAAACGTTTTAAAAAGACCCCGCGACAATATTGCCCAAAACGTATTAACGTCGTCTAGCAAAGCGAGCTAGCGTCGCACTACTTCGTATACGGTCTAAATTTAATTCCCCTATTATATATTTGTTTTTCCCCGCGCCTCGGCCCCTATCCGCACTACTTTAAAAATATAATTACAGCATATGCCGCATTTTCAAAACTCGAGTTAATTTGCTTTTAATTATTTTATAATAAGCATTAAAGCGATTAATCTAGTGTATAAGCATATATAGAAACTATTTTAAATAATTTGTGACTTATTATAATTACAAAACTATATAAATATAATCAATCTCCTATTTTATTGTCATTATTATTACCATCTTTATCATTATCTTTATTACTATCTTTATCATTATCTTCATTACTATCTTTATTACCATCTTTATCACCATTTTTATCACCATTTTTATCATTGTTTAAAACCTATTTATTATTTTCGATATCGTCGATATCGTCGATATCGTCGATATTATCGGCCTTAGCGTTATTTTTATCGAGTACTATAGCATTTTTAAGACTTTCAAACAATTTAATCCTTTATTTATAATCTAATAATAGTCGGCTATGCTCTATGCATTTTTAGATGTAAATATTAAGCCATTTTTTAACTATAACCGTAATATATTTATTTAAATCGTATAAAAATTACCTTAGTTATTAATTTTGTTTTAAAGAATCTATTTTTTAAGTTTATTTTTATTAAACAAACAAAAAAAGCATTGTTGTTTTTTTTGGAAATAAAGACGTTTATAAGCCTTTATAACGAATTATATTAAAGTGCCGACTTTAAAATCGAGAAAATATAGCATATATCCGTTTTTTCTAATATATATTTAAATAATTAATTATATTTTCGTTTTTTAATAAAGCGAGGCCGGTTTTAGTGCTTTTCTTTTTGTTTTATACTTTAATAATTATTTTAATTATTTGTTTATAGCTCTTTTTAATTTCGTTTAGTATATATTTTCTATATTCGATTTAATAAAATAGTAAATATATAAAATTCAGGTTTTTATATAAATATAATAAAAATAACGTATTATTTTTATTAGTTTATGTCGTTTGTTAACTATTTATAAAATAAAATAAAACGAATAATGTTTTTATATAATATCGATTATATATTAGAGGTAGCTAAAGGTCGTAATTTTTTAAGCGAAATATAGCGGGTTTTCTAGGACTATTTTTATTTTTTTTTCGCATTTGGCTTTTTTTGCTAGGCCTATATCGGTTTTTTAGTTTTAGGCGTATAAATATTCGCCGTTTAACGTTATCCCGAAGGCTTTGCAGAAATTAATGTAAGTTTTTTAGCGTAGATTAGGCAAGTAGTTGCCGGCCGTTTTTTTTTGCGAAAACAAGGAACAAGAAAGCTTTAATTTGTTTATAAGTAATAAAATAAGCATTATATCGAGTTTTTAATATAAACTTAATAATATAGTATTTATATTATAATTTGGACTTTTTTAGATTATCGTTAAATAAAGGGTAAACCGTATGATAATAAGTGGTAATGTTTTTGTTTAAAAACTTATTTCCGTATATTAAATACCGGAAAAACGTTATAAAAAGGTTTTACTAAAATATCGTATTTGGCGGTAATAATAAATCAAAATTAAGCAAATTAACGCATTTAATTTATATATATCGATTTAGTATACGTTTTTCGAGTAAAACTTCGTATCTAAAAGTATATTTAAATATTTTTTTAGTATAGATTTCTGGATTTGTATTTAAGTACGCTTTTTTATGCTTAACGATTTTGTTTTTGTAGTAAATTTGTATATATTTAGCATATTGTAAAAAGCCTGTATAGTTTAGTTAAGTTATATTTATTATAAATATATTAACGATTGCGTTTTTGCTAAAGTCGTATCGGTTTCGTTTATTAACTAGTACAAAAAGCTTAGTATAGAAAAGACGTTTAAAGTAAATAAGTTAATAAAACTGTGTATAAAAAAAACGGGAGTTTGGAATTTATTTTAATAATGTGTTTAATTTTTTTTATTGTTATATGTTGCCTTATTTTATTATATAAAGGCTTTCTAATTTTGTTTATGCCTAGTTTGCTTATAGGATATATATTATTTAAAGGGCGTATTATTTGCTAATAAATGCCTTTAAAATAATTAAAATTTAAAAAAAAGCGCTGTTATTAGCTAAAATATTTAAACTGTTATTTAAAATATATATAGTATTGTAAACAGTTTTTTTGTTATATCTTTTTTTATTATTTGTTAATAAATAGCAAAAAGATTTAAGCAATTATAAAGAAAAGCATTAATAGAGTTATATATTATATTATAAACAGTTTTATTTCTGCATTTTTTTTTGCTATTTATTAATAAATAATAAAAAGATTTAAACAAATAATAAATAAAAAAATATTAATAAAGTTATATATCGTATTGTAAACAGTTTTATTTCTGCATCTCTTTTTGCTATTTGTTGATAAATAATAAAAAAATTTAAGCAAATAGCAATATTAACAAAGTTATATATAATAACGTAAACAGTTTCATTTTTATATATCTTTTTATATTTGTTAGTAAATAATAGGAAAATTTTAGCAAATTATAAATAAAAAAAAGATTGCTGAAATTTTATTACGGCTTAGTATTAAATAGCGCGTTTTTATTTATAAAAAATAAAAAATAATTTAATATTTTTACTTATTCGTTTAACCTTATATCAACGGCCTCGATCTATATATTCGTTACTAATGCGGCTAGCATATATTATTTTAATAACTTTTGCTATTTTAAAGCCTTTTTTTATACTTTTTTCGTCTTTTTTTGCTAATTCCGACTTTTATTAAAAATGCCGACCTATAATTCGTATTATTACGTAAAAACTATTAAAACAATAACTATACATTAAATATTAATAAAATTCTTAATAGTATATAGTATATAAATCGGAGTATACTATACCGAAAATAAAGTATGATTTTTTATAGAATACGTATTTATTAAAGCTAAAAAATAGTTATAATTATTAATTTAATTAGCCTTTTTTTATTTTCGATAAAAAGAAAAGCACTATATTATAAATTTAAATAAAAATTTTAAAGCAAATATACGAATGTTATTAAAAAATTTTAACTTGATTATATTTTTAACTGCTTACGGTAGTTATTTTTTTAAAACGTTTTAAAAAATTATAAAATATAAATAGATTACAACTTTTAAAAAAGGGTTAAATTTGATTTAAAAAATAATACTTATTTTTTAGGCCTTAAATTAAAGTTATAAGAAGTCGGACAAAATTACTATATTAATAAAATTTGTTCGATATAAATTAACGGCTATTTTTTTAACGGCAAAATAGTCGAACGTATTTATTTCGTAAAAACATAGTTACCGAAATTTTGGTTGCTAGTAAAAAAGGCGGATAAAAAAATATTAAATAATATTGAAAAAGTATTAAAAAAAAATTTAATAAAAAAAAAAAGCTGTTTTAAAATAGCTTTTCGGCCGAGCGTTATTAATAGCTATTTTTAAATATTTATATCCCGATTAAACTAAATATATATTTATCGCCGTTTTTTAAAAACTAGGCGGTATATTATTTAACTAAATAATTAAATAATTATAAAAAAGCTTTTATAAAAACGATAAAAAGCTTTTTTTTATTAATTACGTTATAACGTTTTTTTGGCGATTTTTTATTATAAACCGAATTAATTTCGGTTTTTATTTTTAAAAACGAGGGAATTATTTCGTACTTAGTTTTAAAAACTAAAAAACGCTATTTAAAAAGTTTTTTTAACCGTATTTAATATTATATATTTTAAAGCTTACGTATTAGCTTTACGTAGTTAAATATAGCGATTTTATAGAATTTAAACAATAAATAAGCTTAAAAAAAAAGATTAAAAGTTAGTTCGAAAAAGCTTTTGTTAAAAATATAGATTTCGCGCTTTATTAATAATATATAATAAAAATTAGAAAAAAGCTGAATATCGATTTCGGCGAACTAGTCAATAGTTTTAAGGCCGGCCGTCGCACAGTTTTAGATTTTGCTAAAATAAAACTTGCCGAAGACTTTTTTTACGAAATAAAAAATATATTAGATTTAGCGAATAACGTAATTTTTTTTAGAATATACTAATACGTTAGAATATACGGCAACGAGGTTTTTAAAAAGATAAAAAGCGTTTCGAACTATGTTATTAGCAACGTCCGTAAATAGTATATATTTTGGAAAAACGCCGCGCCGGCAAACGTATCGACATTAAGCTTCGTTTAAAAAATAGCAAAGCATAAATTTTATAAAAGCTATAATAAAAAAATTTAATTAGCTAAAAACAAAATAAAACGTTTATATTATAGCCGATAATAAGCGTAAAAAATATATAAATAACGTTAAGCCGTTTGTTAACGTTTTTATACAATTAGTTAAAGCAAATTTTAAAAAGTTTACCGATTTAAAAAACTATAAAAAAAATAAAACTAGGCTAAACGTAATTTGTTTTAAAAAATCGTAAAAAATAGTAAACGGTTAAGTTTTTCGATATTTAAAGCTAGTATAAATAAGTAAAATCGTAAACTTACGTACCCGGGATTATAAAATCGGATACAGTTAAACTTAGTTTTTTTTAAACTTTAAAATCTAAATAAGGCTAAAATAATCGAAAACGTTTAAAAATAATAATTAATTATAAAAAAAAACGCTAGCGAAATATATTTTTTAAGCGATAAAAGCTTATTATATTTTTTATAAATATATAAAAAAATAGTACGGCTATATTAGCTTATAAAACAAAACGCGCGGTATTAAATTCGGAAACTTAATATAAAAACGGATTTAAGATTTTAGCGTTAAAAAAGGGGATTTTTTAATTTATTAAAGTTTCGTATATTACGATAAGCTTATAATAAAAAAATATATTAATTTTAAAAAGATCCGAGCTTGTTTTTTTTAATAGCGACCGAACTATTAGCAGGCTTAGGAATTGATCGTATAACAGCTTTTTAAGTTGTTTTAAAAGCTATTATTTTAAATAAAAATACCGGTAATCGGGTACGTAATTACGACAAATAGTACTATAAAAAGCTATTTAATAATATATATTTTATTAGGCTAAATATTAATATGTTTTAGGTAGTAATAAAGTATTTATTATTATTATATACCGATTAAAGGCTTATATAGTTATTTAATTTAAGCTAAAATTAATTTAAATAAAGAGCTAATAAGATTTTTATAATAATATATAAATTTATACGTTTTATTTATTATTTCGTTATAGCGTAATAAATATAAAAACGTTAATTAATATTTAAAATAATTAAAAAACTATAAATTATAAATAAACAATATATCGGTTTTATAAAAAGCTTTATATTTTTGTTAATTAGTTGTTTAATTAAATATAACTATTAGCTCGAAAGATTAACGAAATTAATATTAATATCGAAAAAGAAAAAATAGCAAATAATAACTGTAATAGCTATTAAAATAAAGTAAATTATAAGCATTAAGTAACTATTTATAAAAAATCTAAAATAATATAGTAAAAACTGTATATTTAACGAAAATAAATAGCAAAAACTAATTAAATAGTACGTTATTAAATAACTATTTATTTAAATTTTAGTTAATAAATAAGTAAACATATTTATATTATAATATAATAAACAATAATTAAAAACAAACTTAGCGATATATATATATAATCTTAAATATTTTTTTTTTAATATTTATACTAATTAATTAAGCATTTTTTATATTTATTTAATCGTTATAACTAATTTTAATAGTAAAAAAAGGCGTTACGCTATTTAAAAAGCTTAAAATCGTCGAAATACTCGGAAATAAAATTTTTATTATTAATAATATTAACAAATTTTAATATTTTAGCCGCTACGTTTTTGCCGGAATAAATTAGCTAATATTATTACGCCGGCTTTATTAAAACTTATATTATAATTTGTAAATATTATAGTATTTTTTAAAAAGTTTTTAATAATATTATGTTTTTTATTAATAAATTTAAGGTAATTTTGTATTTATTATAAATACAATTAAGCAAAATATAATAAAAATAAAACAACGTTTAGTTTTTATTTTTGATTAAAACGATAGTAAAATTAAATAAAAGGTTTTTAAATAATAAGAAATAGCCGAAAACTATTATATTTTGTTATATAGTTAATATTAATAATTAAAAACGGTTATATTTTTAAAGTTCGGTTATTTCGTCTTATATTTTAAACTAATTTATATTTAGTTTTAGTCGATTATATATAAAAAAATAAGTTAAAAGTTTAATTAAATCGCGTATTAAGCCGTAATACGGGTTTTTTTTTAATTTTTAAAACTATATAAGTTTTTGTAAAATTATAAAGCTTTTATTTTATAAAAACTAGGTTTTCCGATATAAAAACGGTAATAAAAGTTCGTTAAAAAGAAAATTGCAGATATTGCTTGTTTTTATAATTATTAGCGACTAATTTTTTAGGTATTACGCGCCATATCGGCGAAAGACTTAACCGCTGGATAATTATTGCTGATTTTTATATATTCGATTAAGTTTTTATAATTAGTATATATATTACCCGGATTATTATCCGGTTAATACGGGTTTTTTTTATTATTGTTTAAAAAAAATTAATTAGTTTTATTATAAAAATCGGCAAAAAAGAATTTACTGTAAAATGCACGGCAGGCAAAAAAGTTAGCCGAGTGCTTTAGTTATTACTAGCTAGTTTCGAAACCGACGATACGGGATATGTTTTATTACCGTCGCCGGCGACTCGGAGTAGTCTTTGGATTGGGCTTTGGAGTAGGCTTCGGGATTGGGTTTGGGATTAGGTTTGGGCTTAGGTTAGCGTTGTCGTGTCTTTTTTTTTTTTTTGATCTTTTAGGCAGTATTGTAATAATGGCTGCAGTTAAGGCTATATAATATAAAGCTGTAGGCGATAGAAAAAAAAAGGGCTATAAAATAATGCCAAGTATTAAATAAAAAATAAATAAAGTAGGTAGATTAAAAAAGACTATAAAGCTTTAAAATAAGCAAATAATTATTTAGGTTATTATAGCGTAATATAATAATACTTTATATTAAATAAAAAATAAATAAAATAATAAATAAAAAAAAACTATTAAAGCTTAAAATAAATAAATAGTTATTTAGGTTATTATAATATAATATAATAGCGCTTTATATCGAGCAAAAAGTAAATAAGATTATTTAGTAAAAAGAAACTGCTTAAGGCTTTAAAATATTAATTTTTTAGGTTATTGTAATATTATTAGCCTATACGTTTATCCGTTTATATTCTTTTTTTTAATTTTGTTTATTTGTTGTTTGTTTTTGTTTTATCGAGTTTTTTACTCGTTGTTTTTTTATAATAAGTTTATTTTATTTTATTTAAATAATAAATACTAAACTGTTTTCGAATAACAAATCGATTTATAAGTAATTAGTAGCTTTTAATTAAAAAAATAAATATATAATTTTCGGATTTTTTTTTAGCGTATAAAACGTTTTAAATTACGTTTAGTTTTTAAAAAAGAAATAAAATATATACGTTTATTATTATTTAACTTTTTATACCGTTATATTTTTTTTTAATCGTAAATTAATGCTAGATTTTTATAAAAACCGCCGTCGCTATAAAATTTAAGAAGAAAATAAGTTAATTATTTTGCAGCTTTTTTAGTATATAGCGCTTTAATTATAGCTAGTTCTCGACTTGTAAAAAAAACCGGGTAAATAACGTTTTCGGCTTTTTACTACTGCCGACTTCCGATATTTTCCGTGCTATTAACTTTTTTTTAACTAGTACTAGCTATAAACATTAACGAATAAAACGAAAAAAGATTATAGTTCGAAAAATTTTAAAGCGATAATTATTAAAATAACCGGTTTAAAAAATAATAATTAAAACTCGGATATAAAAAAATTACCTATTTTTTTTTTAACCGTAAACCGGTTATTTTATTAACGTGTATAAAAAATATATCCGATATTAATTTAAATAATCTGAACGATAAAACGTACCGAAACTTAAATAAAAAAACGCAAATTTTGGTTAAAATTAAAAAAACGTATATAAATAAAGCTATATTTTTATTAATAACTATTATACCGTAATAAATTAATCGTATTTTTAGCAAACAAATTTAATATATATTTTTACGGTAATAAATTTAAAAATTATATAAATATCGATAACGGTTTTAAATTTTTTTAGCCTAACGTTTAATTAAAAAAAACTTAAAGCCGGATTATTATTACGTTACAAAAAACGATCGATTTTATAATAGCCGATAAACTAAAAAACAACGAAGATTTATTTTATAGTTTTATTCCACTTATAGTTAATAATTAACGGCCTTAAAAGTCAATATCGATAATATAGTAACGGTAATAAAAAAGCTATTATTTTAATTAACAAATCGGGATTAAAAAAACTTATAGTTTTTTATAAAATAATAATAAAACGAAATTTTATTTTCGATTTCTTAAAAGTATTAAAATAATTAACGTATAAAAAAATTCGTTTAATTTAAAAACTATATTTAAAAGCTAGGCCATTTAATAACCTAACAATAAAATATAATATTATTAAGTTTTAAAAATATATATTTAACTATAATAAAAAAGCATAAAAAAGCTAGTCGGCAAAATTTTCGATAATTACGTAAAAAAAAAGTTATAAAGTTAATTTTTTTTTTCTTTAAGCCTTTAAAATAAAAGTAAAAACGGCGAGTCCGATCGATATTATATTTAAGGAAATTTTGTATATATTATATATTAATCCGACTATTTAAGTCTATTTTAATAAAAAAAATCGCTATATAATAATATATAAACGGATATTTAAAGCGTTTAAAAATATACAATTATGTATTAAAAAATAAAACAATTAGTATTAAGATTTAAAATATATTATTTATAATATTATAATTAAAAATTTTTTTTCTAATATAAAAAACGATTAAAGTTTTATAATATAAAAGATCTAAATATATACTATTTTACGTATTATAAACATTTTTTAAAATTTAATACGGGAAAAGTTTATTTATATAAATTTATTTAGTTTAAAACTTAAGTTTATATTTTATTTTATTTTTTAACTATTATCGTTTTTACTAAGCGTATTTAAAGTTTATTTTTAAATATTTTTTTTACGCCCGTTATAAATATTTTAAAAAAACGGCTTATAAATAATGCTTTAAATAAATCGCTTTTAACCCGTTAGGCCTTTAGTCTTAAAGCTTTTTTTAAACCTTTAATAAAAATAGCAATTTTTTAAATATATTTTTATAAACGGAAGTTTTTTTTTTGCTATTTTTTAATAATGCGTAAATCTTTCTATTTATTTTGCCGATTGTCGAATTTTTTTTTCGAGGTTATCGTTTTTTTTATTAATTCGGTTGTTTCGAAAATCTAGCAGACT
>JAJJXC010000106.1:0-27616 GCA_022432385.1 Xylariaceae sp. FL1272 | reverse complement strand
TTATTAAACTCGATTTATTAATTTATATATTAATTAATAATAAAAAAGATTTAATAAAAAATAATATACGTAATTAATTAAAAAAAATTTTTAACGTTTATTTCTTTTTAATATTAAAGATTTTAAACGTTTTTACGTTTTAATAAGCTAATTTTTAACGCGTAATATATAACTATATTAATGTTTTCTTAGTTTTAATATTTTAAAAAACTTTATAATATTATTTTTATATTTAATTATGCTTTTTAAATTAATTAAAATTATACCGTTTTTTTAAAAATCGTATAATGTTTTATTTATTATATAGTTTATTTTTTTTAAAAAATATTAAAATTAATTGTTTTTATATAGTTTAAATCTATAGTTTTATCGATTTAATTAAATATTATAATATAGTTTTAGCTTTTAATAACTTATTTATTAATTATAAGTTTATAATATTAAAACTAGTTATTATAAGTTTTATTTGTTTTTATATTTAAAAAACGCCGTATTGAATTAAAGCTTTTTTTTTAAAATATTTTTATATACGTTTAAAGCTTATATTTAAAAAATTTATTTTTAATATAAACTAAAATACTTTTAATTAGTTTTATATTTAAATCGGTTTTTAAAATATTAAACTAGTTTTAAATATTAAAATTAATTATTAAATTTTAAAAAATACGATATTAAATAAATTAGTTTATTAAAAATTTTAAATAAAATTTATTAAAATCGATAATTATTTTAAATTAAACAATAAATATAATAAATTAAAAAATATAAATTTTTATAAAAAACGCTTATAAAAACTTAAAGCTTAAAAAATAAATAATTTTATAATATATTTAATAATATTAAATTTTATTTATAAACTAAGTTTATAATTTTTATAAAAATAAAAACGTAATAATTAAAAAAGCTTTTAAATAATACTATAAACGTTTATAAATATAAAAAAATATAAAAATAAAATTCTAACTATTTACCGGATCGAAAAAAAGATAACTACTATATATATATATATTTATACCTTTATTAAGTGCTCTAGGGAGCACGGCAGACTCCTTTATATGGGAAGCCGAATAAGTGGGTCCTACTTCCTGACAGCTTCGACAGGGAATCACGGGTCATTCTTGCAGTGCTCTCCACGGCTTCCAGGTTGGCAACCGCCGCCACAACGAGGAGGATGTCTTCGCCTCTACGACTGCAAAGACCTCGATCTGGGCATCGCACACAAAGTCCGTGGCATGGAGATCTTCAGCACGCTGGCAATTGCTTGGCTTTCCATGTGCGCCGCTCGACTGCTGTCTGCTTCCTCACCATCGAAGACCACGAACGAGTAAGCCAGGGAATCAACCTGATCCTGGTTAAGACTGTCTACGGTGCGGAGGCCATCCTCAGTTAAGGAACTCACCCAGCGCCGACTGGAACTGCCAGCTAAGCATGCTACCACATGGCCTCGTGAGGCCATGATGGTTGTGCTTGGGCGAGTGCTTAGCCGAGTGCTTAGCTGTGTTGTGCACTTTGATCTTAGATGACTGCAAGTGTTGCTCTTATACACGCCGTCCTTATTGAAGGTTACCTTGCTAAACTTGCCCCATTCCTTGCTAGTGATTGTCATTCAATGGCTATCGCAAAGGCCATCCTTTCCAGCTGATGATCGTTGCTTCCTATTCAGGATTCCAGGTACAATACACTCGTTGCTCACTATTTCTCCGACTCTCATACTAGATCAGGTGACGTTGAAGTAGAAAGAAGGTTCTAAGAGCGCGGCAGTGATGTTTGACTAGGAAATAGCATGCTACCGCATTGGTTTTAAAAAGCCTTAATGATAATGCTAAGTGATGGATGTAATTGAATGTGAGTATATGTTAAATGTTACCGTTGTCCTTGATATCCTGCCTTAAGGTGCTCTTGCTGATCGTGCTTCTCTTTCTGCGAGAGTTCAGTAATGACAGTGTTAGGTTCCTCATCTCGGATGGCCTTGCTGTTTTTGACATTGGCGCAGGGTAATACGCAAGACTAGATTTGCATTTCTCCAGGCCAACTCTATATCAACGGTTATATAGGCGCACCTGTTGCATAGCAGCTTCACCAAGAGTAAAGTCAAGACGGATGAGACCGACAAAGTGTCGATTGCCATGCGGTAGTATCAACGTTCAGCAATCCTAGAACGCAGGTGTTTGTGTATTCGGCGACACCCTACGATGGCGATTCGGTACCCTCTGGCATTGACAATCCAACAGTATCAAGACTTGGCAACCCTCCCTAGCACCACTAATCTTGTTCACAAGCTAGGGAACACGGTGACCCCATGGTAAAGTGCGATATATCACGTAAACACAAGTCGAAATCCAAGATCAGACATCCTAATCCATTGACATACCACCCACTCACTTTCTGTTAAATAAAACATCTGCAAGCTAAACGCACGCAGCACTAGTAAAGCAAGTATAGATAAAAAACGTGAAGCAATTATATCGTTCTCTTATTCACTACTGCAAAGCCAATTGTTTAAGCCCTAAGTCACGCAAGAACTTCACCTGTGATCACGAGCTGGAAGAGTGTGATAATAGTACATGGTGGTACTTACCATGCCCATCATCTACTGCGAGCAAAAGCATGAGAGAGCATCTGCACATTTGCGATTTTATAGAGCTGATGTATGCATCCAATGCTGAAGCTCTCCGCAAGAACTTGGTGCAGGAAATGCGGCATGTGAGTCCAGACTGGGCAAAAAGATACAGATGAACAGGCCTAAAGCTTTTTACTTTGCAAACTGATATGGCAGGCATGAATTTGCACAGACAGGGTATGACAATTCACACAAATCAGAGGGCGGCAATTCAGCCAACCCGCGCACGGCGATTCGGAGGAATCTTGGCATGGCGATTCGAACGGATTATGGTATGTTGATTCGGCACAGATCATTGCCGTTGCCCAGTTTGGCAAACAGGAACAGACCCATCAAGACAAGACAGGATATAGTGTGCATTAAGCAACACCCAAGACTGAGAGAAGGCATAAGCAGAGGCTATTCAATGCATGCTCACTGAGAAATGATCTAAGATATAGGACGAGGAACAGTGCATTACGTTACTAAAGCATGCATTCGCCACGTCAACTTTAGCACTGCAAACCGTCCACGCAATCTCTACGATGACTCATTCTCGGGCTATTTACATCCGCTGTGTTGACTGCGATCCGCCCGACTTCACAGCGAACAATACTCGAGCTAGCACGGTTAACACCATAAGATGGGCCACTTTAAGCTTTTTGGTGAAAGTTTTTACACTTAAGAGGGTCTCCTTTTGTAACAAAGTGTTCAGGAACTTGGTCGCGAATGCTGAGTGAAGACAGACATCGGTTCTGCCTCAGATTAATGTCGATGCTCAAGTTGCGGATGAAGGAGATGAGTGGATAGTGAAACGGCTTGGATGCCATCCTCAGCAGCAATGATTAACTATGTTGGAGCAGGAATCATCTTCCACAGTCACTGCTCTCAGAGAATCTACGCTTCTATGGCTATCTCAAGTACAGCACCTATTTCTATAGGTACAGCTATATCGTTCTAATGACAGCTTGCATCACAGCGTAAAAGCATCAAGAGAAGCAACCTCACAACGTCTTAGTGCTTGCCATTCTAGATGCCATTTGGAGCTTTGCTAATTACGACAGATAAGGAGACACTCTTGGGATGGAGCCTGCAGGTGGGGAGGTGAGTGAGACAAGGAACGGTGAATGGAAGCAGGCGCCAAAGAGGGTGCTTCAAACTGGGAAGTCTAGGTCCGAAACGGAATATGTAGGGAGGCCGCCGAATTGTCAACGTGTCTTTGTCTGCAGCTCTGGACTACCATGTTGAGGCTTAAGCATTAACAAGGGTACTAATGTTTGAGCCTCGACTATAAAACGCACTGTCAGTCACAGCATTACATTCCTAATGCGCCTATACACGACTTGTCCACGTAAGTGAATCCAAGCCATAAGTAAGCACTACGAATGGCCATCTGTTGTAGGCTAGAAGATTGGCAGCTGAGTATTATTGCACTAGGCAGTTGTAGTGCATCATATCATCAGCGCAGTCTCTGCCAGTCGTCCAGCTGACTGGACACTCTAAATCTACTACACACAGCCCGTAGGTCAGCGCAGCACTTAGTCCAAGTCCTTCTCCTACTTCCTACCCTTAACCATCTACTACCATCACCCTCAACCTCCTGCAATTCACCGAAGCCTTTGTCTTCCCTGGTTGGCAGTGGGCGTCCTGGTTTTCAAGCATCTTGATGAACGGATTGTCAATGGCGACAAGATCGAAGCAGTGATCACAGGATGTCATGTAATTACACATTCCGAACATCATCTCGCTAGCTGATATGGCTCTTCGAAACAAAGACAACAGCGACTAAAGGGAGAAAAAGAAGAATTCCCAGCCTCCTTGTAGCACCAAGGCCAGGAGTCTAGCTAAGCAGTAAACTGCTTGATTTATCCATCCTTTTAACAACAACGCTGAACACGCTTTACGCCTTACAGAAAGCTCACATTAGAGAATAACCAGCAAGACGAGGAGAATACCACAGCTACCTCGCAGTACACCAGATAATCAAGGTGTAAATGACATGAGCTTTTAACACTTCTTAAAACTATTTGCTCCACCGCTGCCTATGACAGCCACTTTCGTCGCACCCATCCTGAGGCACTTGTGGCTACGTTAAGTCTAGACAGCTTATTACTAACAGTAACCACAGTACTGACGTCATAAGCAGCAGTCTCAATAACACTGGCTGGGAGGGCTATATCCCATTTCCTGCTCTAGAGCCTGCCGATCAGAAGATGCTGGGGAGACGCCATCCAAGGACCTGCAAATCTCATCCTCAGGACCGTGATGCTAAGGGATCGTCCGAGATGCTTATATCGGAGTCTGATGGCGTGAGAAGGCCATCATCGTCTTGAGTTGACATCTGTTTCGTGCTCACGAAGGCGTTGTTTACCTCGGTTTTGTTATCTGTCCAGTGACGCTTTCTCTTGTTGCCAGTTATTGCGTCGGGAGGGTGGTGAAGGTCCCAAAGATGCAGCGGTTTATCGCAGCCAGTGAAGAGCAGTGACCTCGGGAGAGAGTGCCGTAGGCGATGTTGTAAAGATGGGGATCAGGTGCGAATAGTGGTAGCTGTCTAAGAAGAGCTAGAAGCTGAAAAGAAAGCAGAGTTCCTAGCGACACCGGCTAAAAGGGCTACATATCATGCACACTGCTGAATGCTGGGTGTAACTGTGTCTGCCTTGGGCATATGCCCTATGCCACGAAGCTTGCCGACCAGAAGATGCTGAAGCACATGCCGGCCAGGAATATACAGAAGTTCAAGGCGCCGAAGAAAACTAAGGAACACAGGAAGACTTAGAGGCTTGCTTTAGTGAACCGATTGGCCGATCGCATAGTCGGCGAATAAGCAAAACGCCGATCAACCGGATTACCTGCAGCGCCGAATCCTTGATTCACAGTTTTGCAATTGTTCGGATAGACATAGCGCAGCTGGCAAGCTTTAGACGTGTGAGATGAAACAGTCTGCTTGCAAGGCTTCGTGCCAGTTATTTTGTCCAAGAAACGATTGCTCTTAGCATTAGCACAGACTTTTTTTTAAAAAAGTCTTGTAGTCAGGGTTCTGGAGGTTGGAGACGAGTGTTGGATCTTTGTCTCATTCGGCTATCTTAATTCTTGGAGGTGGCATAGGGGGCTAGGGTGACGAGTTTTGTGACAGATTTCAGGCTTGGTAGAGAGATAAAGAATATGTCACTCCATAAGTGTGAGTGGGCAGTCAATGGCACAGACTCGCTCCTTTGTTGAGCGGCGGCTGGCAACGGTAGTCTGCAAGGAAGGGCAGAAAAACTGTGCCACGGCTGCGCATGATAGAGTGCTTCGACCTCAGAACGGCGACATCCACTGTAATCCTAACTTTCCCCTCGATCTGCATACAAGATCGAGTACTAGGCATCTCATCCCAAATAACTGTTGGTCTCTATCTGGTGTACTAAGTCATGAATGCCGTATATTCGTGGGGTGCTCCGAGCTTGTGGTGAAAACCTGGGATATAATTGCTGATGGCAACGGTGAACAATTATGCGATGGTCACCCTCGATCTCGATGCCTGCTTGACCAGTAATCATCACGCACGTTCAGAAACTTGACCCTGAAGAGTCACTACCGAGATTTGGCTTCACCGACGACATGAAGTTATGAAAAGAAGAACTTCATGAAATGCTGGCAACTTTAGACAAATAAAAGGGACTTCTATGTTAGATATGGTCTTTAAGCAACCCCAAGTGACCTCTCTGGAACACAAGGACTTTCTTAGCGGCGAGACTTTGGCAGATGTCGCTGCCTAGGAGCATGAATATGTGAGCAATGTGTTGCAGCTTCCACGTTGGTGATCTAGATAAAAGTATTCAATACCGCCGAATGGCCAATGTTGGAGATCGCCGAATAGCCAACCCTAGGAATTGCCAGATCGCTAATTTTGAAATTACCCAATTGCCGTTGGTCAAGATCGGCGAATGGCTAATATCAAAGGTTGCCGAATACTTGAAAAATATTTCCAGACTCAATCTCTGATATGGTGATAGGTATACTGTTGCCAGCTCACAAGCCTACTCCCACTGCCAGCAGGAAGAAGCTGCGAGCCAGCAAAACGAATGAGTTCGACGACATCACTAGCGAGGAGGCCATTGATCTCGGCAACAACACCAACGAGTCTACTCCCAAGCACGCCGCTTTGAGCAAGAAGTCAAAAGAGGGGTTCAAGATAAGAGCTACCAGCTAAGACACCAATCACTACTGGATTCAGAGGACATGTTAACAGATCAGTCCAAGGAATGCACCTTAACACTTCAAAGCTATCCGGCCTCGCTTGAACAAGTTGTGTCAGCAATGGTGGACTGCACCCTTACCGAGACGACATTTGTAGCTAATGACTGCAATAAAACTGGAGGAGCTAGGAGGCGGCCACGCATTACATGTTGCCGTTGCAGTCGTGGTTGGCAAAATGGGCAGGACCCATGAGAGGGGCGGTGCATCTGTTCATTGTGCTGATTGTAACGCTGAAGGCATTCTTCCTATTGGGCAGCTAGATTTGGAACTGGAGCTCGCTGTAGAATGGCCTGGCTTAGAAATCGGTATCACAATGTAAAATGCATTACGTTCGCCCTCCCTGTCTGCAGCCTCGTGCAGTGCCAGGCAAAGGCGAGGCAGCGAAGATAATAGAAAGAATCAACGTTATCACGCTTAATAAGTAAGGTGATTTGGCTCTTGCCAGGCCCTCCATCACTCAATTCCCTCTAGAACACATCTTATTACACCCTGTGTAGCACCCATTAAAGACGTGGTTCTCTAGAATGAAACGACAAAGGTCAGTATCGGTTTAAAGAAAACAACAGGTATGGTAGTCGCGACAGCATATGTCGAGCAGGACGACAAAAGCAGCCCGTTCATATGATGTGCCGCCGAATAATCAAAAATGCTGACCGCCAAATCGCCGAAGATCTGCAACGCCGAATCATCAAAAGTCGCAACTACCGAATCGCTAAAAGACCCAAAGCTATTTGAGCTTCCAGGGATCACCAGGTATGATGCTTAGACAAAAACAGTAAGGTCATTCCCCCCTTACAGTCCACACCATTGCTGTCTACTATATATTTACTTTCCCTTGATGTGTACTCCTTGAAAGCATGCACACTCGTTTGCAACTAGGTGGTAACAGCCCATAAATGGGCGAGAGATTCCAACTCTTCTCCCTGCAGACATACAGCCACACCCAGCAGCCCGGGCACCCGTATAGATGACGTTGGTCCAGACCTTGAGTGGGCTCACCAGTTCGCCCGCAGCATAGACGCCCTTGACACTAGTCTGGGAGAAGAGCAGCTTGGACCTTCCTGGCCCCCATGGCCGCCACCTTCAGTCCCAGTTGCCCAGCAAAGTCGCGCGCAGCCAGGAGATCGGCACGTGGCCCACGACGCTTCTCAGAACGTAGGATGTCATAAGCATGATTTTATTTCGGCCTGCTTTGCAGTAGCATATTTAACGTTCTCTCGGTGCTTATAAAGGCGATAGTAAGAATAAGTCGCTTGAAGGCTGTCTTGATCTCTTCTTGGCTGGCATCTTGTGCGAACGCTGCCGTTGCCATCGACCCGTCCTCGAAGGCGGTCTCGACGGCCGTTTTGTGCGGTTCAGGCGGGTCGGACCATCTTAGCGCGAACTTGACAATCTTACGCGTGTGCATTTTCCATGACTTGCCCTTCAGTGTCGACGAGATGATCACGACGTGCGCGAGTTGGCTAACTCGATGTGAGAGATGGTACATGAATAGGAGCATGGCGATGCAGTCGACTGGGAGCACGTTCGCGGGGAATGAGGGCGTGTCTGCCTGTTAGGCTTATGCAAAGAGGTTGTGGAAGCTATTAGAGAGAGGGGGCGGTTATATCATTGACCATCACTTTTCACCTCGACGCTGTAATGCGGGGATGTTTGGTGAGTTGTGAGATGTTTTGATGTTGCGGCTGCAGGTGTCAAGTGTGATGAAGTTTGTGGGCACCGATGTACCAGTGAGTGGGAGTGGGAGGGGTTGGCTTCTTGAACAAGGTCGGTGCGGTTGAGGATCTATATCACTGGTCGTCACTTCCACCTTCCGACCTCAACTGGGCTGGAGCGAGCTGACTTACATGCCCTTCCCACAGCAATCAGCGTATCCGGCGAAGGTGGGATTCGGAAACACACTGGTGTAACCATTTGCCAAGGTGACTTTCCTGCCGTTGTATGCTTTGCCGTCCTTGCAAGCGGCCCGGAAACCGCTCGCGATTGCTGCCAACTTGGTAGCCTCGACGTTCACGTCTTTAAAGCAATCGAACGCGTCGAATTCGTTATAGGCGGTCGCGAGGTACTCGGCGGGTGATCTGTGCTCACAGCCTTCGTGGAGGTGAGGGGACGGGTTGGCACGACTACTGTATGTCGCTCGCGGACGAGTGTGAGGGCTGCTGAGAGTCCAGCGGACCACCACCAATAATGAGATAATGAGAACATCGACAGAAGGCATGTTGGAGAGGTGTGTGGGTGATGGAAAGTGAAAGACGGGGTAACTGACTACAGTAGAGCACCGAGATAGGACACAGCCCCCCAGCTAAGGCATGTCTTTGGGTACCCGATGGGTACCCAGAAATACCCATAGGTATCTTAGCAAAGTCTACTACTTAACGTAGATGCTTTTATTACTTATTCGGGTACTTATTTGTAATGGGTTATACTTATGGGTAATAAGTTTTAAGTAACGAAATAAATAAAGTAAAAAGATATAAATTAAACGTAATAGTTTTAAAAAAAAAAGAATATTTATAACGTAAATAAAAGCTATATAACGAAAATTAATGTAATTAAAAATCGATAAAATATACGATTATTAAAAAATAGTTATTTATATTTAGCGTATTTGGTAAACGTATTAATTATATATTAATTTTTATTTTTTATTAATTTTAATTGTTGAATTAACTATTTTTATTATATGTTTAAAGTTTTAAAAAAACCGGGATTTTTTTTGTTTTTTTAGCCTCGATAATAGATTAATAAGCAGATTTTGTTTTAATAAAATATTTAGTAAGCTTTTAATCGCGTTTACGTTAAACTTTGTTTTATATTTAATAAGCTTTAATAAGCTATAAGGTTTTATTTTTAGCTACGTAATAGGCGGTGTTTATAATATTATTAAAGTTGGATTTAAATAAAAAGTCGTTTTTTTTTAAATCGACGTTAGAATAAAAGCTTATAATACGTAAAATTTTGCGAATAAAATATATATTTTTATATTAGAAAATAATTCGTTTAACGTAAATAACGCTAAAATTTAAAGCTATAAAGATTAAAATAACGATTAGTATAAAATTAATATATTTAACGTACTAAAAAAAAAAGCAGTTAACATACTTTTTATAGTTTTTTAAAAAGCTAGTAAAGCTAATTTTTAAAAATTTATATCCGATTTATATATTTACGTAATTTTTTTAACGATTTGTTAAAAAAACACACCGAAAATGTATAAAAAAATAGCGTTAATTATTTATAAACGTTATATATTGCATATAATAAGGTTTAAACGGTATTAAATTAAAGGTTAATTTTAAAAAAAAATAATTCTATTGTTTAATTTTTGTAAAATTTAAACGGCTTTAATACTAATAACTAAATCGGGTTAGTATGTTTTTTTCGTTATATTATTATTACGACTTTTGGCTTTTTTACGATTTTTTTAGGCAGTAGTTTTAATAATTTTACAGAAGGCTTTTTTAGTACTAAATTTTTAAATAACGGTTAGTATACGATTAATATATATAAAAGCAAAGTAATTATATTTTAAATATTTGTTTTATAAGTGTTTATTTTATAGCAGTTTTTTAAAAAACGATTAGTATACGATTAGTATATAAAAAAACGGGAAAGTATTATTGCAGGTATTATTATGCTAACCGGTAATATATTATTAAAATAATATTAAGTTTTTTCAAAAAAAAAAACAGTTATATTAAATATTAACGTATTTAAAACGTTATAAAATATATAACCTAAAGTTAACCGTATTAAAGCCGTAAAAATTATTATTTTTCGTTAATATAATATAACGATATAAATATATAGTAAAAAAAACGCTACGTAGAAAAATTTAGCAATAATAAATAAAGTTTTTTAAATCGGGATTAACGTATTTATTATTATATAAATCGCTTTTTTTTTTAAAATTAAAATAAATTTTATTAATATATATTTAATTATTATTATGATTATGGTTATTATTATTAATATTTTATTATTAGTTAATATTTTTAATTATTTATAAAATATAATAAGATTTTTTTAGATTTAATAATAATAATTAATAAAAATAAAATATTATTATAGTTAATATAATAAATAATTAAATTATATATAACTAAGGTTTTTATAAATATTAATTAAAATATTAATAATAATTAAAATAGTAAATATATTTATATAAATTAATATTTTATTTAATTTAATTTAGATTTAATAATAATAACTAATATAATTAAAATATTATTATAATTAATATAATAAATAATTAAATTATATATAAAGTTTTTATAAATAATAATTAAAATAATAAATATATTTATATAAATTTATATTTTATTTGATTTAATTAAGGTTTAAAAAAAAATATTTAATATAAATAAATTTTAATTTTTAATGTTTATTAAATAATAAAAATATTATAAATCGGCAAAGTACTTAATGTTTTTATTTTTTATTAAAAAGTAAAAACGATATAATAATAAATATATTATAATATTTAATAATTTAGCTGTTTTTTTAATTGCCGAAATAAATTAAAGTCCTTAGAAAATAATATTACTTATTTAGCGTATATAGCGTATAAGTTTGCATAACTAAACATTTTAATTATATAAACTTTTATAACTTTTTGTAATATTTTTAGTATTTTGTTTTAAATACGGAATAAAAAAAAATACTTGCGTATAATTTTGCGTATAACCCGTTAAAAAAGCAATTTAAACGTTAATAGTTCTATGTTTTTTTAATATCGCCTAATATTACGTAAAGTTAATATTATTATTGTTAAAATTTATATTAATTTTATATTAATTATATTTGCTTATTTTTAGGCCGTTTTTTGTTTTTTATACGTGTAATTATACAATAACCTGTTTTTTATAGCTAGTTAAAAATAACTTTTCTTAATTGCTTTCGTTGTAAACCTTTATTTTGTTTTTTTTTCTGTTACGTTTACTTTTTTTAAATTTATAATACGTTTATAGATTAAAAACAAGTAGCTAAATAATATAAATAACTTTTATAGACTAAAAAAAAACGAGCTTTAGGTTAAACTATATAATATTTTTATAATTTTTTTCCAATAGCGATAATGTTAATAATTATATTTATTAAAAACGGTTAATATTTTTATAGTTAGCGTAAATTGTTTTAATATCGTAAATTTAAATTTTGGCGTTATTATAAGCGGTATGTTTATATATAATATAAATTAGTTTTGTATTAAAAAAGAAAAAAATTAAAATTTTGATTTAAAAAAAGTAAAAGTAAAAATAATAAAGAATTTTACTATTTATACGCAAAATAATTAAAATCCCGTTTGTTTATATTTTAAATTAATATAAAATTTTTAATTATATTTTTTATTTATTTTATTAATATTTATTATTATTTTATTATTTTATTTAACTATAAATAAATCTTAATTTAAATTTAGTTAATAAAACTTATTTAATACGGCTGATAATAAATATAATTATAAAACCGGCTTATATAATAATAAACGAAAAAATAATCCGGCTTTAATAAATATTATTAATTAAAATGTAAAAGTTAATATAATTAGTAACTATTATACGTAGTTTTTATTAATCCAGTTAAAAAGCCCGTCTTAATTATATAAGGCTAAAAACAACGGCTTAATAAACGGCAACGACAATAATAAAGATTTATTTAATAAAACGTTTTCGATATTTGATATCGAGTTTTTTAATAATTTACGAAATAGTTTCGAAAAATAAAAACAACTTTGTTATTATATTTATATTAAAACTTAATATAATATATTCGTAATTTAGTACAAAACAATAAAATAATATAAAAAAGAAATTATTAATAACTATTAAAAAAAAAAACATAAAGTAATATAAAATATATTTCGACGATATATAAATATATAAAACTTATAGTATTAAAGCGTAAAAATTAATACTAAAAAAATCAAATTTATTTGCAAACGGTGCAAATTTATAATAAAGTATTCGGTATTTTTAAAAAAGTTAAAGCCGGATATTAATAACAAATTATTTTATTTTAATAAAATATATTAAAAAAAATTAAAATCTAAGTAAAGTCTTAAATAATAAAGAAATTTTAGTACGTATTATTATAGTATATATATTAATTATATATTAATCTTAATTATAATTAAGATTTAACGCTTTAATTAATTTAGATTTATATTTAGTTTAAATATTTATAAAAAATGCTTAAAGTTTTAACGGTATAACTAGTAAAAACTTTCGGCTTTTTATAAAATTAATTACGCTTAATTACTTTTTGTTTATATTGAAAAAGCTTAAATTAAAATTTATAATATTAACGTTTAAAAAAACTAATAAAAAACTTAATTTACGTTTTACAAACGTTTATATTATTATTATAATAAATATATAAATATTAATAAAAATAAAATATATTTATTAAAAAATTTATATTTATTTTATTAATCGAAGTTAGCAATTTTAATATATATTAATTAATGTTTAAAATTATTGCAATAAAAAGTAAAAATATAGTATTATTTTAATTTATAACGTTTTTAAAAAATATAATTTTTATTTATATGCAAAAATATTTACGGCAAATAATAAATTAAGCTTTAATTTAATATAAATCTAGGATAAACTTAAAAAAAAAGGCCGATTTAAATAAGAAACTCGTAGTATATCGCATTTATTTTGCTTTTTTTACGTTATATAACTAATATTTAAAGCATTTTTTTATACGTTAAAAGTTGTAAATACGGTAAACAGCGTAAATATTATTACGTATAAAAAAAAAAAACGTAAATTATAAACTAATAAATAAACTTTAAAATATAATTTAAAAAAAGTAGCAAATATTATTTAAAGCGTACGTTTTTTTAAACTGTTTTTTAATATATTAATCTGTATTAATTAGTATATAGTTTTATTAGTTTACTATTTATATAAATAAAAGTCTAAAACGGTAGTAGTTTTTTTAAAAAATTTAAATAAAGCTTTTAAAATTAAATATATTAAATATAAAAAAGTTTTTGCAAATAATTCGCAATATTAAAACTTATTAAAGGTTAACGGTCTATATATTATTATAAGTACTATTTTTACGCTTTGTAATAAAAGCATTTTTTAATAAATATAAAACATTACGAAATAGTTTTTAAGTATATAAAACGACTTAAAATATAGTAAAATATATTATATAAATTATTATATTATTTTTATAGATTATAAACAATTTTAAAGCATTTAAAAAAATTATATATGTAGTATATTAATTAGTTATAAAAACATTATAAAACGGCTTAGTAAATTTAATTAATAAATCTGTAATAAAATCAATAAAAACTAACTCGTATTTTCGAAATTAATATTAGGGGACTTACGGCGAACGTTTATAAAAATACGAAAAAAGCTTATAAAATATATAAAAAGTATATAAAAAAAACAGTAATATGTTTATAATTGCTAATTTCCTATTATTTCTATTAGCATATAGTCGCGATTTTTTATATACGAAAAAGTTTTAAAAATAGGCTAAATATTTTAACCGAAATTTCGTATTAATAATAAACGATTTGTAATAGTTATAAAAAAGGATAAAATACTTTAAAACGGTTTATAAAATTTATTAAAAAAAATATAACTAATATATTAAATTTAATTATTAAGTATATAATATTGCGAAATTATTAAAAACGATTTATTTAAGTTTAAAAAAAATATATATAATTTATTTTTTTAAATGTATTAATTTTTATATTAATTATAATTATTATTATAAAGTTTTTAATTTTAATCCGGTTTTAATTTAAAACCGCGTTTTAGTATTATTATCGATAAATATTTAAATAAATATAAATAAATTGCTTTTTTTATTAGTTATAATTTAATTAAAACAAATTTTGGCTTAAATAAATATTATTTAAGTTTTAAGCCGAAATAAAATTTATTAAACCCGGTTTCGCCGTTTTTACCCGTAATATTTTATATATATAATTTGTATTTATTTTAATAAAACGTATTTAAAATTAAAGCGAGCAAATATAAACTTTATTATATATTTTTTTTATATTTATTATATTTTTTAATAATTATAATTATTACGTTTTTTATTTGTTTCGAATAAAATTATAAAAAAGTATTATATAATATAATAATAGTTTATACGCAAAAAAAAAAAATAAAAAAAATCGAAATAGTTTTAAAAATTCCCGAGCTTTTTAAACGTAATAAAAAGCCGTCTAGCTTTTTATCCGGCATTTTAATATATAATTAATATAATATCAATTTTAAAAAACTAGTAATACCGAAAATAAATTTATAGCTATTTAGTTTATATAATTATTTAATTAAAAAGAAAATATCGAATTAGATAAAAATTATAAAAAGAAAAAACGGCTATCCTGAAAAAACGTTTATTAAAAGCTTTAATAATAATACCGAAGCGGAATTAAATTCAGATAATATTAGCGACTAATAGTAATACGAGTTTTTTTTTATTATTTTAAAAAAGTATTATAAACGAAAAAATACTGCAATAAATTAAGGTTTTACGAAAAAAAAACATATAAACAAAATTAAATCGTTAAGCTTTATGGTTTGTTTATTTAAAATAATATATTAATTTTATATTAATATTATTTTATTATTTATTTATTTAAATATAATTATATAATTTTAAATATATGTTATTATATTAAAAAATTAGCTAAAATTTTATTAGTTAAAAAAAATAGGTTTATTAAGTTTTTATACGTATTTGTTTATAATTTTTTTATTTTCTTATTTTTTTCCGCGTAACTTTTTTTTTTAAAAGTATTAACTTTTTTTTCTAAATTATTAATAATTATTGTTTTTAATATAAAATTACCCAGCTTTCGCTAAATATACTAACTATTTAATACTAATATTAATGATTATTACGTTTTAGTTTTCAATTTTTTATTATTTTAAGCCTTTTATTATAAATTTGTTACTACCGTTTTTATTTTAGTTTTTATACTAATTTTATATTAATTTGCTATTACTATTAATTTAGCCGATATTTATTTTAAAACGTTTAATATAATAAATAGTTTTATTGTTTTTATATAAACGGAAAAAAATAAAGGATTTATCGACTAATTTTTATATTTAAAAAGCACGCAATCGTATTGCCGCCTTTCTGTAAAACGTTAAAAAATAGGAATAGAAAAAAAAAAACGATAGCCGTTTAAATCGCGTAAAAAATTAAAATTTAAAAAAAAAGCAAACTTATTAATTAATAAAAACGAAATAAATATTTTTACGATAAATATTATAATTAAAATAAAAAAACTATAATAAATTATTGTTTTAATATATTAATTTATATATTAATTATTATATTAATCGTTTAAAAAATAAACATTTTAATTAATATATTTTTAATGTTTTTGTTTATTAAAACGAAAAAAAAATAATTAACGAACGAGATTTTAATTTTACGGCTGCCGAGGCTTTAGATTTTAAAACAAACATATTTTTAAGTTTATCGATAAATTTGAAAATTATTAATCTCGTTAAATAATATGCCGCCAAGTTTGTTAATTTTAATATTAAATTTAATTATAATAACTAAGTTAATTTAATTTTTAGCTAACTATAAAAAGTAAGGTTTTAATATTTTATAGCTTTATTTAAATAAAATATTAATATAATATTTAAATTTTTTATAATAATTTTTTTACTTTGCTAAAAAAAAATGCTTAAGGCTTAAAGCGTTAAAACGTTATAATATATTATATTATTAAATAATTATGACTATTTATCGAAAAGCTTTCGTTTAATAATAATTTAAAAAAAAACATTTATATAAAAACGTAATTAAATTAATTTTTAAAGTAAATACTAATTAATATATCGATTATTATATTTATTAACTATATTATTAAATCGGTAAAATTAATGCTTATTTTTAATAATAAAAAATATAGCTAAATAATATCGAATAGTTTTATTATATTATTAAGCTTTTAAAGTACCGTTGCCGATATTTATAATTTATTACTAAATTAACGATTATAAAATATTTCGATAATTTTATAATTAATAATAAAAACGTAGAGTATATATTCGACTTTTTTTTTAAAAAATAAGATTTTAATATTTTATTTTTATATAATTTATTATTATTAAATTAGTTTCGTTTTGCTAAAACGTTAATATTTTTTATTATAAAGTTAATTTTATAATAAAAAGTTATTTAGCTTTATACGGCCGTTAAATATCAAAATCTTTGCAATTAATATTTATATATTATTCTGTTTTTTTTACTATATAATATATTTATTAATATATTAATCGTTTTTAAGGCTTAATATCAACGTATTTAGTTTTTAGCTAAATTATGCGGAATTTAATAAAAATATTTAAAACTTATAAAAAAGCTTTATTTTATACTATTTTTTTAGGGAATATTATAAAAGTTTTTAAAATAGAGATATAAGATTACGGTAAATATTAAAAATAATTCTAAATATTAAACTGCGTTAAAAAATGCTAATTTATAGGAAAATACCAGCTTTTTTTTTAAAAATGCTAATAAGCTAAAAAAAACGAAAATATATAGCTTTATTACGTTTATTTTGTTTTATATGTTTTTTAAAAGCATAATACTAAAGGCGTTTGTAAAAATTCGTACTAAAATAGATTTACTATAATTATAGTATTAAATTAATATATAACATATTTTGTTTTATTTAATTTTTTTATTTAGGTTTATATATTATTAAAGTTTTAATTTATTAAAATTATATTTATTACTATATTAATTTTTTGCTGTTTTTATATCGATATATATTAATTAAATATAAAAATAAACCTAGGCTATTTTATATATATACTTATAGATATTTTTGGGTGGATATCTATTGATATTTTTAGGTAGATATCTAGGTTACCGACCTTGGGTACCTATGGGTATTCCGGGTAGAATGGGTTTTGGATAATGGGTAGTGCGGGCATGCCTTACCCCCAGCACAACTCTAGGAACTGTGTTCTTATTCTCTTTCCCTGCTTTGCCTAATTCTCCTAGATGCGGCCTAACACCATCAACCTCCTCGGTGACATTCATGACAAGGGGCCGATATTCCAGGTGATGGTCATCAACGGGTGTCGGGGGGGCAGTGAGGTGTTGGTGAGCCAGGAACTGAACATTGGTGTTGGGAACTTTCTGAGTTCTATCGTAAAATGTATTGATTCGTCTGTTGTTCAAGATTCGGAAGGAACAAATGACCGTGATTTGAACTGGATGTCCGGGTAATTCTCAAAACCTACTCCGGCGTGCGAATCATCAAAGTGATGAAGTTGAATTACTTACTTACCATCATCTAGTACAGACTCCTTCCTAATCCACCTTGGCTTCAACGTGGATGCCACAAGGCGGTCGCCCCGAGACGGAACCTGAGGAGGATGCTTACGACTATTCAGGTGAAATCGGTAAAGCGGTTCGCAGCTTGAAGCTGTCCTTGTCCTTCTGTGTGAGGGTCGACTTACGAGCCGTGAGCTCTGCGTCTATGGCCCAATCGGTGCTCAGAGCGAAATAGCGAGCTCGAATGGTCTGGAGGGACGGGACATAGTGAAGCTCTCCGTCGAGGTTGTACTGCGAGAGGCAGATAGAGCAGTTGATCAGGATGACGCCCTAGAAGCCTAGGCACGAGTTCTCGATTATCTTGTCAAGTGCTCTCGACGGCTTCTGGCCGATATTCTCCCTTACGATTTGACACGGCCAAACTATCCGATCAAGCCTGAGCCATAGTTTCAAAATGAGACAGAGGCAGGATGACTTGGTTGACTCACGGTGGTCAAACACTTATTGGCTCTATCTATCGCAGATATGTTGAGAATGGACTGCTTGACAATATCATTGCATGGTAATTAGAGAGGCTGATCATTGAGGACTTGGTTGACTGGATCATATTGTGCAGCTTCTCGGCAGCCTCGATGAGACATGCCATCCCTCCTCTTTAGCTCGCTCGGGCGATGCTCCGCCTGAGCAAGCAACGGTGGTCAAATTTCAATGGGTCTATCCGCTCGGTCTACGATTCACTTTTTCTCACTTTAGCGAGCCTGGGGTCGGGCGTGTTCGCATAAAATCATCCACACATTAACCACAGAACGCGTAAAAAGGGCCTTAAGTTCAAGCTCTCGTAAAACTACGTAATTGTTTTCTTACCATTTTTGTTTTTAAGGTCAGATTTATAACAAACATTATAAACAGGCTTAATTACACATTTAATACTATACAAAACACTTAAAAAAGGTGGAAAGATTATCATAATATTAATAATTGCTTAATCTTATTAATATATATTAATTATTATTTATTTCATAATTTATATAAACTTTAAACAAATAGATTAATATAATAACTTAAATATTTTTAAGAGCCTTATAATATAAAAACTATTTTAATTATAAATAACATATTATATAAAGTAATAATAAACTAAAAAAAGGCAGGCTGAATGTTGTTTTAAAAATTTAAAGGCTAATAAAACATGGATGGCGAATTCTTAGGCCTTGCTAAGATGCCCTACAGCATCTTGTGGATCCTGTTAGAATTACAAACTATTAAATGCACTCCAGTCCTTTCATTCGTGGTCTCGTTGTAATTAGGGTCTATGAAAGGGGCGTCGATGTTACGCTGCTTTGTTTGCATACATGTTAAGATAGCGCAGTGCCCTCATGAGCAAGAATGTGATGCCGTCCTGTATTGGCTCGATCCATCAGCAGGGCTCCTTGATCCACGGCAGCAGTGCTGTCAACAAGGGCTCATGGGATGAAAGCCGACCTCAGTAGGAAGAGGGAAATATGGAATATGGATGGGGGAGTGAAGTGATACAGGCGTACAGAGCAGTGGTACTCGAATGCACTCTCTCCAGACGACATCTGTTTTTATATAATAGTTCTCTGTTATAGGGCGGGAACGCCGAGGCAAAACAAAAGAATGGGTGGCCATTAGTCAGAACTTACCTTTATGGCAGCGCTAGGCCAGTTTCTAGCCAGTATACACGCTTGCATAAGTGCTAATGATTTTATAAAAGCAAGGGACACTCTTAGGCTTAATATAAGAACCTTGGGTTAACCTTAGAAAATAAGAGCAGAAGGAAGAACGCGGCAAACAGCTACACGGCGAACACAGCACTAATATACATGCAGACTATAATAATAAACAAAGGGGTAAAAACTTTTATTCTAATTTCAAAGCTACAATTTTATCCACTAAGTCTCTGACTTAATGTTAAACATATTTTTTACTACGTATTATAGTATTTTTTTTTATATAACTGCCGTAAAAATTTAACGGCGTTTTTTAAGTCTTTAAATAACAAATCTATATTATAATTATATATATATATAATATGTTTTTTTTATATAGATTAAAATTTTTACATTAATTATAACCGTTAATAGAATTGAAAATATGTTTACGATAATTTATAAAACTTATTACGTTTTATAACATTAATTATATAAATTATATAATTTAATTATAATATATTAAATTAATACGGTTTAAAAATATAATAAATATAATTTTTAATTATGTTTTTAAGCTTTTTTTTTATTAGTAAAAAATAAAATATTATGTTTTAATAATTACCTTTTAATAAATATAATCGCTACGTTTTTTTAAATATATTATTTAATATTTACAATAATTTAATTTTTTAAATATTAAAATTATAAAACAAAAAAAGTTTATTTTTTTATATTAATTAGTAAAAACATTTCTTTATGCTTATTTATTTGCTTAAAAACTCGCTAGCTAAATAACTCCTCGCTATAATTTTATACCTATAACGACCAGTGTTAATAATAAGTCTTAACCGGTAATAAAAGGTTTAGTTCGTTAAAAAACTTCGCTATGTCACTAAGCAATATAATAACAATAGTCGTTAGGAAATACTTTTTACTTAGTTTTAAGAAAAAACTAAATACTTTGGTTAATAAATAAGTAAAAAAATAACTAAATATATAAAAAATATTTTACACGATTCCTTTCTTCTTCTATTATCGTATTAACTCGTACCGCTTGCTTAGCTTACTTATATAAATACCGTAAGTACTATAAGTTACGCCTGCTTACCTACTTACTTTTATTCTGACCTGCGAGTGGGTAAGTAGGTCACGTGATGTGTTCTTTCCGAACATATGCTCGTAACCGTGTCTTGGCTCTAACGCTCGGTCCTCTAACGCTCGGTCTGAACAATGGGCCAGTGGCCCTATTGGTTCGTAACAATACCGCTTAGACCGTCTAGATTTTGTTCAAAGGCAAAGTTTTAATATATCGACAAAGCTATTATAGTTAACATGAGGCCCCGCTAGGCGGTGCTAGGTCCCAAATTTTAAAGGCCTATAGGCTTATAGCATTTTTTTTTAGCTATTACAGCTATATTTTAGCCAGGCCTTGCAGCAATTTTAGCACTTTTAGCACGTTTAGTATTTTTAGCACTTTTTGCAGCCATATTTTAGCTATATAAAACCGCTAAAGCCTTTATACGCGTTTTAGCACGCTAGTTTTTAATCAAGTTATATTTATAGGCCTTAAGCCTTAATATTTTTAGCACTTTTAGTACTTTTAATACCGTTTACAGCTATATTTTAGCTATACCGAAACCGTTAAAGCTTTTATACGCGGTTTAATACGTTATTACGTATTTTACCGCGTTTTACGGCTTTAAAGTCCTTTATTTAAATAAGCTATATATTTATAGTGCGTAAGTTATTATTAAATAGTTTTTATATGCATTTCGGTTTGTTATTGCTTATTTTAACGCATTTTATAGCTTTTTGAATTTGTTTATAGTATTAATTAAGCTATATATTTAAAATATATAAGTTATTATTAAATAGCTTCCGTATACGTTTTAGTTTATTATCGTTTATTTTAACGTATTTTACGGCTTTTTAAACTTGTTTATAGCATTAATTAAGCTATATATTTATAATGCGTAACTTATTACTAAATGGCTTTTATATGCGTTTTAGTTTACTATTGTTTATTTTAGCGCGTTTTATAGCTTTTTAAACTTGTTTATAACTAACGTAGCTAGAATGTAACTATAAAAAATGCTAAAAATGCCGGAAACGTTATAAATAAAGTTATAATATTAGTTATTAATTTTAATAATTAAATTAATAACCAAATTTATTTTTAGTCTTAATTACTTTAATAATTAAACTAATTAGTTTTAATTATTTTTATAATTAAACTAATTAGTTTCCATTATTTTTATAATTAAATTAAAGGTTTTAGTTATTTTTTTATTAACTAATTAGTTATTAATTAATTAAAATTTTTTTATTAATAATAAAAATAATATTCAAAAAATATATTTAAAAATAAAAATTAAATAATAAAATATATAGCTTTAAAAAGAGTTATATAGTAAAAATATGTTAAAAAATAATAAAAATTTTATTTAAAATATATAATTTATAACTTGTAATTATAATTATAATTCTGTTTTTTTTAAATTATTTTCTTATAAATTAATTAATTAATAAATAAATAAAAAATTAATTATATTAAATTAAAAAAAACTTAAAGTATATTTAATGTTATAATAGTGGATTATATTTTAAAAACAAGGCCTTAGTAAGTAGTTATTATATATATATTAATAATAAAATAAAGAAAAAAAGGAAGGCGGCTTTAGTAGTTACTAAAGCTGTAGCATTTATAGTAATGCAGTTTTTTATTTCATTAATATAGGTTATTTAGGAAATTAGGGTGATTAGGGGACTAGTTAGGTAATTAGGGTGATTAGGGGGACCAGTTAAGTAACGTATTAGTAGATTAGTATTATTAGTACGTAATTACTTTTTGCGAAGACTTTCGCCGGGGCTAAAAACGCGATTTTTATATTTTTTACCGTTAGGCCTAAAATAACGAAAAACGTATGTTTAAAACGTTATTAAAGCTATATTAACTATTTTTATGTTTTAATAAATATTATTTTATTTATATATATATATATATATTACGCTAAGTAGATTTTTAAATAGTAGTACTCGGGAGTAATTTTATTAAAACAAACGTTATTAAATATTAATTTAGTTTAATTATTATATATATATATATAATTGTTAGTTATTATAAAGTTATTAATAATAATGTTTAACGTTTTATTAAATAATAATAATAGCTTTAAGGATTAGAATTAACGCTTTTAATAGTAATAATATTATTAACGTTAATAAATACGTTAAAGGTTTTTTTAAATGTTTAAATTACTGCTTTAAAACTTTAATAAGTATTTAAGCTATTTAATAAATGTTTTAAGCTATATTTAAACATTTTAAATGCTTTTTAATAAAAAAGGACTTTTATTAGTGCCTAATGAAAAAATTAGGGCTTTTAAAAGTGCTTAAACTATAACGTTAAGGCTTTTAATCGCTTTTTAATAAAAAAAAGCTTTTATAAATACTATTTAATAAAAATAAACTTTTGAAAATGCTTAACGGTCCGTTAATGCTTTTAATAGTACTTTGCGATAAAGATTTTCGATTAGTATTAAATGCCGTAAAAATGCCAAAAAAAGCAGTGCTTTTAAAAAAAAAAATTAATAATAATTTCGCCGTATAAATGCTTTATTATATAGGCTTTAAAGAATACTTATTACATAATCGGTAATAATATAGCGTAATAATTAAAAAAAGCTTTTTAAAACGCGTTTATTATTAAAAACGTTATTAAAATATTTTCGACTTGTTTTTACTAGCTAGTAATTTCGATAAAAAACGTCGAAATAGTTTCGAAAAAAAACGTTAACTATTAAAAAAAGCGTTAAATATTAAAAAAAGCAATAAGTGCTAAAAAAAGCAATAAATGCTAAAAAAAGCAGTAAATATTAAAAAAGGCGTTATTAAAGCAAGTGTTTATACTGTAATTTATAACAGATTAAAGACTTTGTTTATATATAGCTAAAAATCGGCAATAAAGCCTAAATATAATGACTTCGCCGTTGTTTTAGTTAAAAAATTTTACTATTATTAAAATAGTAAATTATATTTTAAAAACAAAGCTTTAATAAATAGTTACTATATATATATTAATAATAAAATAAGGAAAAAAAAAGAAGTAGCTTTAATAATTATTAAAACTGTAACATTTATAATAATATAGTTTTTTATTTAATTAATATAAGTTATTTAAAAAATTAAAATAATTAAAGGACTAATTAAGTAATTAATGTAACTAAAAGAATTAATTAAGTAACGTATTAGTGAATTAATACTATTAGTACGTAATTTTTAATTTTTTAATATATTTAGCTTTTTTTTATTTTTTTTTTTAATTATAAATTTTTAATATATTACGCTTATCATAACCTATAAGTTTTAATATTTTAATTTTTTAATAATATTAACGCTTTAATTATTTTTAGTTTTAGTTTATTTTTATTTTTAGTAATTAAAGTATTAATAATTAGTATAGCTAAAAAACAATATATTAAAATCGATAAAATAAAAAACTAGAAGGCGTTATTATGTTATTATTTTAATAGTATTTTTTATAATTATTAATATATTTTTTATTTATTTTAAATAATAAAATAATTTTATACCTTTTTAAAAAAAGCTTTTTTATATAAATAACGATTTAATTTAAATAATATATAGTTATTGTTATTATTATGAAAATATAAATCTTTATTACTATTAAAATCTATTCCGAATTTATTATATAAATTAAATTATTATTAATATTTATTTCGTATTTAGTTTTAACTTTATTAATTATTAGTTATAAATAATTAAAAAAAACAATTAATTTATATTATATATTTTTTTAATATATTTATAACATTTTTTTAATAGTGTTATAATAGTGTAATAAAGTCCTAGGTTTTAAATTCCGAGTTTTTTGCGTAAAATCTAATATTAAAGCTATTAAATATGTTTTATATGTTTTTAAACTTTATTTTATTAATATAAATAGAAAATATTTTTAAAGCTTTGCTTTTTTTTTATTAATAGCCGTAATAATGTTATTAAAAAAAAAAGCTTATTATTAAAGTTAATATATTTTAAAAAAATAAAAATAAAGAAATACGTACTATTTATGGCACTATTTCTATATTTTTTTTAAAATTAATCGATAATGTTATCGATTTTTTTATATATATTATATATATATAAAAAGCTTTTTAATATCGTAATATAATACTTGCTTTGTAATTTAATAATTAATTAAATCAATTTCGAATATATTTTTTAAATCGATTAAAATATCGAATTTAAAATTTGTAAAAAAAGTATTTTTAAATTTTTTATAGTCCGTATTTTGAAAAATATATTTTAACAGCCTTTATTATTCGATTAAAGTATAAATTATTTAATATATTAAATTTTATCGTATATAACTATTTATAAATTATTAATAATTAATTAATAAAATAAATACCGGGTAATATTTATTAATAAAAATAATTTTTTTTTTATATATTAAAAATAATAAGTCATTTTTTTTTAAATAATCGATTTTTTTTTAATAAATCCTGTATAACTTTAACGTTTTTAATTATTATAGTAATACGGCAAACGCGTTAAATTAAATCTAATATTTATTAATAATAAAACCTTTAAATTTAATAATATAATAACGTATTAGTAATATTGACTTATTAATACGTTTTTAGTTATTTTGGCTTTTTAAGTAACTTATATTAATTAAATAAAGGATTATATTATTATAAATGCTATAGTTTTAATAGTTATTAGAGCTACTTTTTTTTTTTAATTAATATATATACAGTAACTATTTATTAAAGCTTTATTTTCAAAATATAATTTATTATTATAATAATAATAAAATCTTTTAATTGTAATAACAGCAAAGTTATTATATAGCGGCTTTATTGCTAGTTTTTTTACTATATATATTAAAGTTAATAATTTATAGTTTTATTTTAATATTAAATATTTGTTTTAATATTTATCACAATAAAGTTAATTAGTAATTATTTAATGTTTTTTTTAGTAGTTAACGCTTTTTATTAAAGTTATTTTAACGTTTTTTTTTTAAAATTATTAACTAGTAAAAACAAATTAAAAACATTTTAATAATAAACGCGTTTTAAAAAGCTTTTTTTAATTATTACGCTATATTATTACCGTTTATATAATAAGTATTTTTTAAAGTTTATACGATAAAGTATTTGTATGGTAAAGTTATTATTAATTACTTTTTTTTTTAAAAACACCGTTTTTTTTTGCATTTTTACGGCATTTAATATTAGTTAAAAGCTTTTTTCTAAAGGCATATTTATTTTTACGGCAGGTTATCGCTAGTTACTACGGCATTTAATGCTAGCCGAAAGCTTTTTTTTATTAAAAAGCATATATATTTATACGGTAAGGTTATTGCTAACGTAACCTACGGTTAACTCGGACACACGGTTAATTCGGATACTTTTTAAAATATAATTATATCGTAATTACAATAAATTAATTACAATATATTAAAATTAATTAAAATTAATTAAAATCTTTTTTAGTATTACTATTTATATTTATTTAATAAGTCCGCGTATTATATTTAATGTTGCCGTATATGCCGTAATATTATAAACTACTACGAGCTTTTTTTATAAAATAACTATTTTTATTTTTTTTCGACTATTTTATTATTATTTTGTTTTAACTGAAAAAATATTGCTTTTAATTATAATAAATAATTTTTTATATTATAAACGTTTGTTTTTTATTTTTTAACGTTTAAAAAATACGTAATTAATATTTTAAAACTTAGTTATTTTTTTTTTTAATTATAATATTATATATTAATTTATATGTAATTTTAAAAAACTAGTTATATATATTAATAATTAATATAAAAAAGCTATTTTAATATTTAAAAATTTTATTTTAAATATAAATAAATTAAAAAATAGTTTTTATAATAGTAATAAACGTTTTAAAAATTTAAAAAATAGTAAATAATTTAAGCTTTAACGACGGCGTTTTAATAACGTAATTAATATTTAATGCTAAAATTATATTTTTAAGATTTAAAAGTATAAGTTTAACGGTTTTAAAACTTAATTTTACGTTTTTAAATAAAAAAGCTTTTTTAAACGCGATATAAAAACTACGTAAAAAATCTTTTTTTACGATATAAATTTAATAACGGCGTATTAAATTTTTAATAAACTAACTATACGTTTTTTTAAAAACGGGTGAAACAAAAAACATTTAAAAGCTAAAACTTATAAAATAAATAAATAAATATATAAGATAAAATAACGGTAATAGATTTAAAATATTTATTAAATTTTAATAAATAATAATTTTTATAACCGTTTAAAATAAAAAAACGTTTTATAATTTTTAAACGTTTTTTAATATAAAAATCAAAATATTATATTTAATTTAAACTTTTTTATTAATTATTTAATTATTATTTATAACTATAATTTATTAATTAAAAAAATAAAAAATTATTACGCGTTTATAATATAAAATAGGTTTTTTTTATTTAAATAATATAAAATAATACGATAAAAATATTAATATTAACAGTTTAAATAGTTATAAATTATTTCCGATTATTTTATTATATTTAATAAAATTTTATACGTTATTTAATATTAATTATAACTATATCTAATTTTATTACGTTTATTATAAATTTTGTTTATTAAAATTATAATATCGTTATTTTAAATATTATACGTTACGATTGTTTTTATTATTATTTTAAACTATTTATAATACGCGTTAAAATTTTCGTAAAAAGTTTTTTAATAATTAATTTTATAATTAAAACGCGTTTTTA
>JAJJXC010000105.1:0-28831 GCA_022432385.1 Xylariaceae sp. FL1272 | reverse complement strand
ATTAAACGTAATATTATTAATAGTAGATATAAAAAGTTATTTTACGTTTATTAATAATAAGTTATTATATTATAAAACTATTTTTAAAATTTAATTTCTTACTAATTATATTTTAAATTAAAACGTTATTTATATCGGAATAAAATATATTATATAAATTATTTAAAAGTTAATTTAAAAAGTTAAAACCGCGTATAATAGGCAAAAATTATATTAAGTATAACTATATTAATATAGTTACGTTTAATATATACGTTAATTAAAAAAATCGAACTTTTTATTTAATAATTAAAATTAAATATATTATTATTAAGCTAGTAAATTATTTATTAATTACTAATTGATTTATTTAGTTATCTTTACTGTAGTTAAGCTAGAAATAATATTAAAAGCAGAAATTAAAATAAAATATAAATTATATAAATAAATATAAAATAAAAAACTTTTAAAATTTAATTTTTTATTTACTACGTTTTTAACCGATATATAATTAATATTAATATAAAGTTAATTAAATAAAATATTTAAGCATAAAATTAAAAAAAAAAATATTATATATAGTAATAAAAAAGTTTATATTAATTATAAAAAATTAAACTAAATATAATTATATTTATATAATTACGTTTAGTTTATATATTAATTAAAAAAATTAAACTTTTTATTTAATAAAATAAAATTAAACGTATTATTATTAAATTAATAGGCTATTTTTTAACTATTAATTAATTAATTTAATTATATATTATTATTAAATTAAAAATAACGTTAAATCGAACGTTAAAAAATAATATAAATAAAAGTAAAACGGAAAGCTTAGTATTATTATTACTATTATGATAACTATTATTTATATAGTATTAAATAAGTTTTAATTAAATAAAAAAAAACGTTTTAATATATTAAAAATTATTGTATATATTTTTAAATATAGCGAAAAAAAAAATACTATATAAATATGGGCTATTATTTATTTTAAAAACGGAATAAATTAAAAGATTATATTTTTTTTTATAAAGTAATATATATTAATTATTTATATAATAATTAATATTAATATTATTTAATTAATATCGATTAAATATTAATTACGTATTCGTTTTAAAATAAAATATAATAAAAAACTAAAAAGTTTATATTTAAAAATAAATAGTAATATTTATTTTAAAGCTTTTAAAAATACGTTAAAAACGGTTTTTTTAAAACATTATATATTTTAGCTTTAATATATTAGCAGGTTAAATTTATAACAATATTTTTTTTCGATATTTTATTAAAATTTGTAATCGATTTTTATTATTATTTTAGTTTAAAAAACGTGGTTTATAATATATAATTGTTTGTAAAAACCGTTTAAAAAAAATAAAAAAAGTTTAAGCTATATATTTCCGGCTTAAAAAAAGCGGCCGATATAATTAAAAACAAATAGTATTAAATATAAAAATAATGCTTTTTTTTTTAGCCGTTATTTTATAAGCTTTAATATACCGTTTAATAGTTTTTATTGCCGTAAAAATTTCGTTAATATTAAATTACGTTATATTACTTAGTTTTAATAAATTATAATTTATAAAAAGCGATTTTGTTTATTTTAAAAATTATTTTACTATATATTATTTATATTCTGCTAAAAATATTGTTAATAATTTACGTACGTTATTAAACTATTTGTTTTCCGTTTTTTATAATAACGTTTTCGAATTTAAACTAATATTATTTTTTTATAGTATTTAAAAAATAAATATTTTATAATATTATATAATTTAAATTATTATTAACAAAGTAAAAATTATTAAATTATTAAAATAAAGGCTATTTAATAAATATATATAACGTAATAATACGTTATAATTAAGGCTACTATTTCAATAAGTCGTATAATTATTAAGCTCGAAATTTTTTAAACTTTTAAATATTATTATAGTTATTATAATTATTGTTTTTAATTCTGGCTTAAAAAATTTCGATTTAATAATTATTACTTTTAATATTTAATAAAATAAGGCGTATATTAATTATATAAAATTTAATAAATATTTATTATATTTTATTATTTTTTTATATAAAATTAAAAATTAATAAATAAAAAAACGTTTATTACTATTATATTTACAGTAAATTATAATTTAAATTTTTAGTAATATTATTATTTTGTTTTAATAATTAGTTAAAATAATGCGAAAAATCTATTATTTTTATTAATAACTTTTTATTTTAAATATATTTTTTAGTTTTTTTAGTTTTATTAAAATTATAAACAAATTATAAAATATTATAATAAATAATATTATATTATTATTATACTATTTTTATTATTATTTGCTAATTTTAATTTGTTTTATATTTAATAAAAAGTTTTTTGGTTATACGTTTTAAATTAACCGAAATTATTTTCGTTTTTAATAATACGAATAAAAATATAAAAAAACGTATATATAATAATAAAAATAGCAATATTAACGAAATTATATTTAAAAATAAAGCTATAAATAATTAAATTTATATTTATCATATTTTAAAGTTTTTTAAAGCTACTTTTTAGCTAAATCTAGTTATTTTCATTAAATTAAAGCTTAAAAACATTAATTAAAACATTAAATAAAAGCAAATAAATTAAAGACGGCTTCGAAGCTTTTTTTTGCCTAAATCGTATTAAAGCTAACTTTTGCGGATTTTTTTTATTTAAATTTAAAATTTTTTACTACTTCCGAATATTGCGACAAAAACTCGATAATAAAAACTGGTTTAATATAATAAATCATTTCTTTAAAAAGTGACGTAGGCAAAACACTAACGCTTTATAAGACCCCCTAACTCAAACAACCCCTAAAAAAGATCCCCCCTGACTCAGTTGACCCCTGGAAAAATTACTGCCGCGGGCTCTTTTCATATACGCGATTGTATCGCGTAGGCTAAGGGTCTGCTCAGGCCAGAGCAAGTCTGACACTACAGATTCTGATGGGAATTTGACAGGCAGTCAATCACAAAATCGTCAAGATTACGTCACTCAGTGTTGCTCCTCTCGGGATATTGAGTGAGAAAAACAAGAACAAGCACGTGAAATGCAAAGCTCAGGCGCGATGGATAAGAGTTGATGATATATATGCATGCCAAATCAACTACTGTTGAGCCTAGATCGCCTTTATTTCTTGCTTCACTTTTAGACGCCAGTCATGATGATGATGATGATGATGTTATATGAAGCAACAGCTCTCCGAGGCTATCATCCACATACGCTTTGGTTCCCACAGAAACATCAGGGGAAGCGCCACGTTATTCCCCAAGAACCGCGGCTCGAGCATCCGAGAAGACGGGTGTGATGCCCGTCCAGCGTTGAAACTACGTTGAATCAGTATATAGCTAGTCGGGCGGACCTCCTTTGCGCATTTCACATACCTGGTAGAAGCCCTGACTCGTAAGCACCTCTAAGCCTGGGATCGAAATCCAGCCCGAGTCCTCTGCAAGTCCCATCAGGGCCGTGTGCCTTGGCTGATACGCCATCTCCAAGAAAATCCGTAGTCTGCCGGCTTGTCTGGGCTGCCTCAGTACCGACACGAGAATCTCGCGCATCGACGACTCGACAGCTCGGTCAGCAGGCACCGTGCTGATAATCACACTCGGCAGTTGTCGCACATGGCTTGCGTCCTCGACATGTACAAGCTTGTAGTCGCTTGGAAACGACGAGCAGAGGGCTTCAACACTCTGCTTGTTCCGCGCCACAAGGTAAATGGGGGTGAGGCCGAGTGAGTGCAGCGCGTAGACCGCAGCTCTTGTTGTGCCACCGGATCCGATGACCATGCCGCTGGTGGCATGAGCCGCACTGGGTGACTCGAACCCTGTGGCATTCAACGAATACACCATGCCCTGCCAGTCTGTGTTGTCGCCGAGGAGACGGACGGCACCATCTGGTGAGGGGGTAGGGATGATGGTGTTGACGGCCCCAATGACTTTGGCGGCATCGGACACGTCGTCAAGCAATGACATGATGTCCAGCTTGAGTGGTATCGTGACTGAGGCACCACCAAAATCCGGGGCCCGAATCAAGTCCTTGACATGGGCTACATTTTGCGTCTCAAGTATGCTGTACTCGTGCGGAAGCCCGGTCTGTCTAAAGAGGGTGTTATGTAGTGCGGGGGACCTCGACTTTTGGATGGGACTTCCGAAAAGATAGAAGTTTTTCCGCTCAAGTTCTCCGATCAAAGTCAAGCCTTGGCGGATCTCAGCGGCCGAAAGCTGTCCAGGGGCGGCTTTGAAGGGAAGACTGGGATGTGAGACGGGCGTCAGGAAATGGTTGAGGACCCGTGACAACTTCCCGGTCGTCCCCATGTTGAGAGCAATAATGGGTCTGCCGTGCGCGGCGAACATCCTATCTCTGAACTCGGCGAGAGCAAAGTTGTCCTCGATCCTGCTTGCTACACCGACGAGCTTGATGACGTCTCCGTACTCCAATGCTCGATTATACCACGATTGCCACCCGCCATTCTTCCAGGATAGCTTACCTGCCGGATCATGGTGGGAGGCGATCACGCGCGTAGAGCCGGCCCGCATCTTCAAAATGGCATCTAGCGTGGCATTGGAGAGCGACATCTCCAAGTCAACGTACTCGACACCTATGCGCATGGCTGTTCGGAACAGTGGTAGCAGCTCGTCCTCGGACGAATACTCAAATCGACCCCCTTGCAGCTTGGAGCGTAACGTGAAAATGATGGGCAGCTTGGTAGCCGAGCGTAGTAGTGAGATTTGGTTGACCACATTCTCAGGCGACAAATCATCGAGAAGATCGACGCGCAGCTCCACGGCATCGGATCCTACGCACACCCGCGGGATCACCTCCAATGCCGAAGAGACATTGGGTAGCGTCAAAGCTACAAAGAAAGAGGGCTTCTTCTTCTTTATCTCCTCAAAGTGAGGATTTCTGCCGCTGATCATCGAAGCAAACCGTACAAAATCCGGCGGAGGATCACGAAGACCACCTGATGGATCGAGGTACGGACTATGATACTCATAGTTGCTGCACTCTTGGAACAAAGGTTTGCGTCTTTCGTACACGCCTCGAATGTCTTCCGAGTACGCGGGGCGAGTCTTGTCGCGCATGAGATATTCCACATTCTGCTCGGTATCGCGATGCACGAGGAGCACAACACCGCCGTTGCGATGGTGTGAAACGAGTAGCTCTCGTGCCTCAGGGGTTTCGACGATGCCGCCGCCACAGGAGAAGACGTGGCCACGGCCCTGGTTCTTCAAGACATCTTGCAAAAGCGCAAGCTCGTCGTGGCGGAAACCTTCCCAGCCTTTAGAGCCGTCGCGGATCATCTCGGGAATCGTCATCCCAGCGCGCCGCTCAAGCTCATGATCCAAGTCAATGAAGGGTCGACCCAAGAGATTGCCCATCCAACCACCAGTAGTCGTCTTGCCAGCGCCGCGCATGCCAATGATGAAGGCCGAGGGTCCGGCATCGTCCTTTTGCGATGCATGAGCATCGTCGATGGCAGTGGCATCGCCAGATAGGGAGACCTGGAACGATTGTGCCAATATGTCCCACCAGCCGGGCCATGTCTTGGCGGTGCACTCACGTTCCATGATGACCACCGAGTGAGGTGATGCAACGGCCAAGACACTAAAACTCATCGCTACGCGGTGGTCATCATAGCAGTAGATGGCTCCTGAAGGCTCGGACAAGGTTTTCTGTCCAAAGACGATGATCCCATCGTCTAGTTCTTCGCATTTGACCCCAAGCTTGGCTAACTGCACCCGCATCGCCGCGATTCGGTTGCATTCCTTGACACGTTGGTTAGCGATGCCCGTGATGGTGGTCTTACCCGAGGCTACAGCAGCCAGTACGGACGCCGTCAAAAACGCATCTGTCATAGGCTCCATATCAACCTCGATGCCGCGCAAGGAACCCGGGCTCGGTCCAGTCACGGTAGTGGAGGACTCGGTCTGCTCTACTTTACAGCCCATGGGGCGTAAAACATCGACGGCAAAGCGAGCGTCGCCCTGCAACGAGCTGGTGCCGATGTTGGGCACGGTGCAGGTAGTGCCGGTGATGGCAGCGATAGCAAGGGGGTAGGTGGCTGAGCTGGCATCGCTCTCGACAACATACTCGGGCGGGTTTTGGTAGACTCCTTGGGGAATGTGGTATGTGTGTTCCTCGTCCTGGGACCTGGTGACAACAAGACCAAATTTGGCCATTATAGCGATGGTCATATCGATGTATAGCTGGGATATAGGTTTCCCGCCGACAAGACGCAGCGTCACAGGCTTCTTCGCATAAGGCGCACACATGAGTAACGAAGAAACGTACTGAGAGGAGATGGTGGCCGCAAGCTCGATGACACCGCCGTCGAGGCCAGCAGCGGCATCGACTTGCACAGGTAAGCAGCCCTCCTTGGCTTGGTACTTGATGTTGAGGCCATTGGACCGCAGGGCATCGACTAGGGGGCCGATTGGCCGCTGTTTCATGCGTGCGTTCCCCGTCAAAACGGTCGAGTTGGACTTGGCCGGGGCGCAAAGGGCTACGACAGTGGTCAAGAATCGAGACGCTGTACCGGCATTTCCGAGATAGAGGGGTTCCTCGCTCGATTGGAGCTTGCCGCCTTTGCCGGTGACGACCAAAACCTCCCCAGCCTCCTCCCAGGAGTAGGTAGCACCACCCAACTGGGCGATGGCGGACAACATGTACTGTACGTCGTCGGAATGCAGCAGGTTCTTGACGCGGCACGTTCCTTGGCCTAGTGCGGCTAGAACCAAGGCACGGTTCGATATGCTCTTGGAACCTGGGGGTGTGACTTGGACGTCCAAGCCATTGGGCACTCCCGGGGTGACACGAACGGCGGGAGACAGAACGACGCGGATGGCCCCGTCGTCGACGCCGCTGGCCTTCGCCTCGTGGGTCTTGCCGATGGCGGAGAGAAGAACAATCTTCTTCTGGCGGCCGTCGTTCTTCTTGTCGACAGCCATCTTCTCGAGCAGGGTGTTGACGGGGCACTCTCTGCCGGCGGTGAGCTTGACGACGCGCTTGTCGTCGAGTGAGACGGGCAGATCATAGCTCGCAATGCACTTGGTGAGGCGGGCGACAGCGCCGGGTTTCAGGACGCCGAGGAAACGGGCCAGCTCGGCCTCCTTGACCATGCCGATGGCGACACACTCACCGTGGAGGATCTGGGGCGTGAGGATGGCCTCGATGGCGTGGCCGATGGAGTGGCCAAAGTTCAAGAGGTTGCGCAGGCCGCCCTCCTTCTCATCCTGGGAGACGACGTGGGCCTTGACGCGGGCGGAGCCGAGGACGATGCGCTTGAGGATGGCACGGATGGGCAGCAGGCGGGCGGCAGGATCTTGGGCGCTGTCGACGGGAGCGCGGATGCAGTCGAGGATGAGGCGCGCATTGTCCTCGAGGGCGACGAACTCGTGCTCGTCCCAGATGGCGGCGGTCTTGACGACCTCGGCGAGGCCGTTGATGAACTCACGGGCGGGCAGGGTCTCGAGGAAGGCGAGGTCGATGTAGATGCGCAGGGGCTGCCAGAAGGCGCCGATGAGGTTCTTGCCGGTGGGGGTGTCGATGGCGGTCTTGCCGCCGATGGAGGAGTCAACCATGGCCAGCAGGGTGGTGGGCACCTGGACGAAGCGGACGCCGCGCATGAAGGTGGCGGCGACGTAGCCGATCATGTCGCCGATGACGCCGCCGCCGAGGGCGATAATGACAGTGTCACGGGTGCACTGCTGGGCCAGCATCCAGTCCTCGATCTCGGCCTTGGTCTCACGGCCCTTGCTGGTCTCGCCGGGCGGGATGGCGTAGGTGAGCAGGCGCGATTCCAGTCGGCGCTCCTCGACGCCGCGGCGGAAGCTGGCCTCGAAGGCGGGCACATAGCGGGGCTGGATATTGGTGTCGGTGATGAGGACGTAGGTGGAGGAGGCGATGTGGTCGAGCAGGTCGTCGGCGACGAAGCCGCGCCACAGGCCGTGGTCGACGACGATGGAGTCAGACCCCAGGATGTTGATGCGTGTCGGGCCTTCGCTGCTGCCCTCGTGACGGCCGTCGACCGCGGGGGGGCTGGACATGCTGGCGAAGCGGGACAGACCCTTTGCTGCTACCTCTCTGTCGTCGCAGCAGCGTGTGAGAATGTCAGGTATCAGGCGGTGATAGATGGGGCGGTGTGGGCGAGCAGTGCTTAGATGGGCATTATCACGGGAATTGGTCAAGCCAGACGCCAAGTCTAAAACGTGGGGTGTTTTAGGTGTTTTTGTAGAGAGGCTTTCTCGCAGCTACAAGTTGCACCTGTAGCCAGGGTCGGTGACTCTTGTCGCTTGTGAATGCCACTTTTGCCATGGTGGTTTTTTCGTCCATCAGCAGCGATCTCGGAGTTGCGGGGGATTTAGGGTACCTCATATTCGAGATGGCCCCAGAACCACGTGCACTCACTCTGGGCGGGCTAATTGACCAATAAGATTATGATAGATTATGACCTCGATTTGACTGGATATAACTTGGTACAACGTATGCACCCGTTCCACGCCCTGATCAATCATCGCTTCCCTCTCTACGGTTGTGTGAAACTCGATGCTGGCCGGACATGCACAACCTCGTTTTCCGCAACGACTAGAACGCTGTCTACGGGCACGGTGGGTTGCCGTGCGCAGTAGGTATGTAGACAGTGGAAAGAATGCGCCCGAATTGGTCACGGAGGATGAGAAGGAACGGTATGGAGAAGTAATCGTAATCGCTTGATGTGACGGCATGTAACCGTAACAGAGGTCAACGGCGGGAGACAGGTGGGGGCATTGATGCATCAATTATGGCGGCACATTTCCAATAAAGACAAGAAAAGACTACCTCCCAGCCTCTCATTGGACTTCCGGACTGCGAGCCAGAGGGTTATAAATGAACAGCCTCAGTCGGTCAGACAGCAGTGCAAATTACGATTCATTCTCTCAATCCCTTCGGGCCACTCCTCGCTGGCAGCTAGGGACGCTTACCTACCAAAGTACATGTAGTACATCTTGAACTTGTGGTCATGTCTTAGCCACATGCAGTGTCCCTGTATCTTTATCGAGTTAGGTTTGTATAGGTAATTGATGGCATCACTATCTCTCAGCCTGCTCGAGATACCTTACAGCTTCCACAGCCAGCCGCGGTTGAGGCTTCGGTAGACTGATTCACTGCTGCCTAGCCACAACACCAACCACTGGTCAACGGCGTACCCAAGGCCGGTGAAACTACTGTTCTTCCAGGCCACAACTCACCGCACCAGTCTTCGTCATGTCCGTTTCCAGGCCTGCCTTTCGAGACCGCCGGGCTGCTTTGGCCAACGTCGCCAGAGAGACCAACGCCGTCCTTCCCGGCATACTGCACCGCCTGCCTCACCTCAATGCCACCCGCTCCGAGAAGCTCACATTTGCTCAGCTGCCCGCTCTCGATCCCGCCCGCTGCCCTGCATTCGCTTTGTCAGCTAACTCCGCAACCTGCGGCACCCCGGTCAAGGTCATCAACGCAGATACTCTCGATGCCGCCATCATGATGGCCGACTGTCTCTCGGCCCCGGAGGTTATGTGGGCCGCCGCCAGGGCGATGCCGCCGCCGGCTCCCCTACCGAATCAGAGAGTCGTCGTGCTGAACCTCGCCTCGGACAAGAAACCTGGTGGTGGCTGGCTGAGCGGCGCTTCTGCTCAAGAAGAAGCCATCTGCTATCGCTCTTCTCTCGCCATGTCTCTACCCAACTCTTACTATCCTTGGACGTCAACCGAAGCCGTGTACACACCGGACGTCGTCGTCATGCGTTCCTCTATGGGCTCAGGTCACGCCCTCTTGACGCCCCAGACACCACCTGATCAGCTGCCAGTTGTCAGTGTCATAAGCGTGGCTGCCATCCGTCGCCCCGAAACCCGCTACCCATCCGCCGGGAGTGGCCTCGCCGCTCCTCGTGATACGGCCATTTTCAAGCACCCTGCTGACCGCGACCTGACTAAACAAAAGATGCGAGCCGTCTTGCGGCTCGCAGTGCGTGAGAGACACGAGCTGCTCGTGCTAGGCGCTATGGGATGCGGTGCTTTCAAGAACCCCCCACGGGACGTCGCCAGTTGCTGGTCTGAAGTCTTGAGCGAACACGAGTTTTCCGGAGGTTGGTGGAGAGAGATCGTAAGTCAACACAGCACGTTTCATTCCTACCTTACCTCCACTTTCCAATGTCGTGTTTTCAATGAGAGAACGGCTCGTTCATTTGCGACATCATGGACGGGAATGACAAATGTTCTGTGCTGTGCTGTCATCAAACCTTGGGTTGAGATCCAGATGCAATCGGTCAGCTAATAATTCCCATGTGTAGTGGTTTGCCGTCTTTGACGGACGCCGCGAAGGTAACTTCGAAATTTTCGATGATGCACTCGGCGGAAAGGTATTTGGAGAAAGGGACAACGTTTGACCAACTCGTTGATTTTGATCCTCGATGTCCCCTTTGAGGGTGCCCCAGTTTTCAATTGAAGCTTACTCGTGCCACCCGTAATTCCGAGCCCGGACAAGAGGCGTGGAGCACTGAAGCAAACATGACAAGGGACTGAAGGGAGTCACCATCTGTCAGCAACACTGGGCCGACTGGGTTGGGCGACAGATTTATGTCTTTGGGGTGTTGATTCACTGCCTGATTACCTTCTGGATGCAAAGAGGCTGCCAACCAATTTGTTATTACCCTTGGCCATCGGCACTTTCGTCTTTCGCTGATAATAATCACCGGTTAATTATTTCCGCGGTGACCAGGAGCCATGCAGGGGGGGCATCCACAAGTAGAACCTCATCCCCAAGAGAGCTGAGACAGATATCGCCGACGTTTCAATCTAATGACAAACCATCGGCGATACACGACACAACAGGCCTGAAAATAGTATGACTCACTTTCCTAGTGTGCAAGGCGTGATGGCAGGACGGGATTACTTTTAACATCTCGCGACTCGCGCATTCGCCTCTTCCGTCCCCAGTCCACTAAAGTCGAGCCCAATGTCCAACTACAGCTGGGTGCCCTAGCCATTTGCGAGACTGGCGGCCGCCGAAGAGGGGCTCACGGGCGGATCCCGCTATATGGAAGGTGTGAACTGAGCGCCTTGAGGGCTGGCCGGGGGCGATCATTCTTCCCAGGCGTCCTCGTATCTTTACTATCGGTGATCCGCTCTTCATCATGAACACGACCGAATCCGAGACTGCTCGGAGATTAGTCCACCGCCGACAAGAGTAGGATATATAGGTACATAGGTGAAAAGGCTTTGCACCACATACACGACGTTTGTACCTTGTGTTACAAGTTACTTACTGAGCCTCTCGCGCCATTGTCTTTCGCTTGCAGATGCCTAGTAGCGAGCGCGTTGAGTCGTACTTGAAGTAACTTGGGTTTACGACTAGCAAATTCTCAGATCGGGCGCGCGACTCTCGGCGGTGACGGAACGGGATCCTCCGAACGGCAAGCACAGCTACGCCATGGCGGTTGGCCGGGACTCAACAGACGGCGGAGCCGACTCGGCAAGCTCCCCAGACGTCTCGAAGATGGAATCACGGTCGGAAAACTCACTCGAGTTGGGCATCGTGCGGTCTCAGAACGGCCACGGTTGTGCGGACTTACCTGATGACTATGAACTCCATCCGCCGCGGCCAAAAGGCGATCCGTTCGAGGTATCCTTCGATGGCGACGACGATCCCTTGAATCCCAGGAGTATGAATCTTGCGAGGAAATGGATTCTTGTCGTCTTGGTCGGACTAGGTAGTCTCTGCGTGTGAGTGTTTAGCTCAAATCTAAGAACAAGTGTAGCCTTTAAATACTGTACACAGACTAACGGTTGGGAAGAACCTGCACGAGTTCCATTTATTCAGCTACATATGACCAGATGAAACCAGAATTCGGCATGTCTGATGAGCTTGCGACGGCGGGACTATCGACGTTTGTCCTCGGCATCGCCCTCGGACCACTCTTTTTGGGGCCTTTGAGCGAGTTCTACGGACGCCGTCCCATCTATCTATCGTCTTGGGGCTTTTTCGTCATTTGGCTGATTCCCAGTGCCGTGGCACGCAATGCGGAGACTATGATCACGGTGCGGTTTCTTGCTGGGTTCTCCGGGAGTGCATTTCTCAGCGTGGCTGGCGGTTCCGTCAGCGATATGTTCACGAGAGACCATGTGGCATCGCCGATGTCCATCATCTCTCTCAGTCCCTTCATCGGTCCCAGTCTCGGCCCCTTGATCGGCGGCTTCATCAACTACCATGTTAACTGGCGCTGGACTTACTATGTTCTCATTATCTGGTCCGCCGCGCTGTTGTTGGCCATGGTGTTCCTGGCACCTGAGACATATCACCCCATATTACTACGGGAAAAGGCGAGGAAGCTGAGAAAAGACACTGGGGAGACGCGCTGGGTGGCTCCTATGGAAAAATCGACCAAGTCCATCCCGAAGACTGTAGGGCTTAGTCTACTGCGTCCATTCCAGCTGCTGGCATTGGAACCAATGTGTCTACTTTTGTCGTTACTCTCGGCGGTCTTGCTTGGGGTGATTTATCTCTTCTTCGGAGCGTTTCCTCTAGTCTTTGGCACGAACTTCGGCTTCAATCTGTGGCAAATCGGATTGACTTTCCTTGGGCTCTTGGGCGGTATGGTCGCAGGTGCATTGACGAACAGCTGTAAGCAATCCCTAGAGTCATTCCCTACCTATTCTAGATATCTTGGGAAGTTGGTTTCTTTGTTCTTCGGAAACCTTCCTCTTAAAACAGACATGTTTTAAACTCCCGGAGACATTAACAAACACGTCCCAAGGAGTAACCACTGACTCGACGTGTCGCAGTGTGGCGTCGTGTTCATCAAGTTCTTGTTCGACGCAACAACGGAGTCCACGAACCGGAGTTCCGGCTTGCGCCATCCATTGCCGGCGCGTTCCTCGTCACGATTGGGTTGTTTTGGTTCGCTTGGACTTCGTTTTCTTATATACATTGGATCTTGCCCATCATCGGCTCGGGTGTCTTTGGCTGTGGGACACTGCTCGTGTTCACCGGCATATTCACTTTCCTCGGTGAGTCCTCGTAGCGCATTTTTACCTCACGTCGCAGCTATTTGCTAACACAGGATGCAGTGGATTGTTATCCAATGTACGCCGCTTCGGCTTTGGCGGCCAATAGTTTTTTGCGTGGCGCCTTTGCTGGTAAGTAGCCACTTCGTGACGCTCTGCGTCATCTACTATGAGTGTTTGTGATACCCTGAAATCATGGCTGACATGTCCCGTCTAGCTGCTTTTCCTCTCTTCGGACAACAGCTGTACAAGCGGCTCGGCTTCCAGTGGGCTTCTAGTCTGCTAGCTTTCATCACCTTAGCTTTGCTACCTCTACCATACCTATTTTTCGTGATTGGGAAACGATTACGGAAGCGCAGCAGGTTCACAGCTCAGGCATACTAGATTTGTGTGAGTTATATATAGGGCAGATACTGATACTGAAATTGATATTGATGTGAATATGCTTTTGTCCTCGGAAGCCACCACGCTATCAATGTGACACGATATTTGGGCTGCCAATTAGTGTTGTCGGTAACAACTCGCCTAGTACTACGAATGATTCTATGTAGCTTTTCGCTAGACCACGTATATGTAAAGAATACGTAGATTCCCATATATTTCCACCGGTTTCCGAATACACGCGACCAGAGCAAGCCTGTGGTGTCGGCTAAATGGTGGACTAGTATGACTTGCCTGGTCAGCATCAACCCTCACAGTGTCGCCGAGGCGAGCGTGCATGGCGGAGAGCAGGGATGGAAACATCCTAGCTTACAGACATGCAAGCAAGACTGTTGTTAGGGCCCGTCGCCAGGGCATATTGTCGCAATTGCTCGACCAGCACTGCCACGCGAAACATTCCATAACCGCGGCTCGCTTTGTCATGGACATTCCAAACTGCGAACGAAGGAGAAACTCATTTGGGGGAGTTTGTACCCAAAGTTTAATGATGTAGATACTATGTACGTAAGATACTAGAGCTGAGTTGAACAAAGCAGCCGCCATTCAGACTTGAGCAATACCTAGTACCATTTTTGAAGTTAAGATTGACCCGCCGACAAAACGTGGCTCGCGAGGAACGAAGGTGTAAATGGATGATGATGGATCTTGTTATTGTAGATCAAGAGGAACACGCGACGGCCAGGATAGACAGAACCGCTCACACCCACACCAATTGCTTTCGCATCGACACACGTTGGCTAGCCCAGCTTGTCGGGCAAGGGGCGTGCTTGATTGGGTGCGAAGGGGGTGTCCAACCAAAAGGCGGAGGCGATTGAATATTCATGCATGACGGACATCTCGCGACCCGGGGGCGCGATAGATGATACAACAAGCAGCGCACGAATGGGCTCGGCCGGACGCAACCCACCCTCGTCGAGCAATTCAATGGTAATAATTGAAGCTGCCTGCGACAGGTCGCCAGATCGCTCTCCTTCATCATGGCGACACTGTTGCTCATAGTATTGTGGTCGACTGTCTCCTATTGCATCTATGCTTTGTACTTCCACCCCCTACAAGAATACCCAGGTCCGAAGCTCGCAGCCATCACTCGATTACCATATTGGATCGCTTGTTTTCGGGGAGACCAAGTGAAGCATATGACTAAGCTCCACGAGCAATACGGAACGGTCGTGCGCTTTGCGCCTAACGACTTGAGCTACTCTGACGGTCGCGCCTGGAAAGACATCTGCAACGTTCCCAAGGGAAAGAAAGAGAATGGAAAGGAAGTCAAGTTCCACGCACCGCCGGCCAACGGGCAACCCAATTTGATCGCCGAGCCTAGCTCTGAACGTCATGCTATCGTACGGCGTGTATTCTCGCCAGCATTCTCCGAGTCGGCCCTGAAGGCTCAGGAACCCATATTTCAGAAATATGCTGATTTGATGGTCATGAGATGTCGCGAGGCCGATCAGGTCAACATGGCGCAGTTGCTCAACTTCGCAACGTTTGATATCATGGCCGAGTTCGCCTTTGGCGAATCGCTGCATTTGCTAGAGAAGAATCAATACTCGGAATGGGTTGCGACTGTTTTCAAGACTGTGAAGGTCGGTTGATCTCCTTCGAAAATCATCCAACCCCGGTCGTCTACTGATCTACTTAGAGTAGGTGTTGCCAGCTCTTCAGATTATCGAATTTTACACCATCTCTCACAAGCTGTTCGAGTGGTTCGAACCAAAGGCCATATCCAAGATGCGTCTAGATCACTTCAACCACACTGTGAGCCGGGTTGATAAACGCCTTAAGGAAGGATCCACGCAACCAGATCTTTGGGATCTCGTGGTAGACTCGAATGTTCTGACACCTGCTGAGATTTATGTCAACGCCGAGTTATTCATGACCGCTGGCACGGAGACTACTGGTACGTGTCGCCAGTAGTGGTTACAGGCCGTATTCATACTGACTCTATGCAGCCTCGCTTCTTACAGGCACTACCTATTACCTTGTCTCCAATCCAGACAAACTAGCCCTATTAGTCGACGAGATAAGATCGACGTTCAAAGACGAGCAAGAAATGACATTAGAGCGGTTGGCACCTCTCAAGTATCTCAATGCATGTACGTATCGTCCCACGCCCCCTCCCCAATCCTCCGTCTAATGCAATCGGTGCAGGCTTGAAAGAAGGACTGCGAGTTTATCCCTCTATACCATCAGCCATACCTCGAGAAATTGCACCCGGTGGCAATGCCATCCTCGGCAAGTGGCTTCCAGAAGGTACCCGTGTATCGGTTCATCACACCGCCACATATCGCTCTCCTGCAAACTTCAAGTGAGTAAGATATATACTTGTTACGGAAAATTCATGATATCTGACTCCCAGAACAAGACACCCCGATAAGTTCGCTCCGGAGCGCTGGCTGGGAGACCCAGTATACAAGAATGACAATCGCGACGCCCATCAGCCATTCTCTGTTGGGCCCAGGAACTGCATTGGCATGAATATGGCATGGCACGAGATGAGGCTGCTGCTTGCTAAGCTGATATGGAAATTTGACATTAACTCCGACGTTGGACCCGAATGGGCCGATCAGGACGTCTATGTAATCTGGGATCGCAAGCCTCTGATGTGTCGCTTAAACGAGAGAGCGAAATAGGCATATACAGTGGATTATTTTAGAAGTTTCAATGACAGTCGCTCATATCTGTACTTGGTCGGTCGTCGTGCAACAACCCACATGAATCACTCGCACCAATGCCACCTTATTCAGCGGCCCCAAACTTGAATGTTTGACAGTATTCATAAGAGAGATGGCTCGTCGTCTCCTCCGCTTCCACGTCCCCGTGTAGCTGGTTCTGACAGCACAGCCCTTCTATTTCGATTGTGACGCATACAAAATTGTCACTGGGAATGCAACGGTGATTCTCGATAATTTGGGGTGCCTTCAATACCGACATTATATAGTACAGCTCCAGTATCAAGTCCTGGCTGCATCAGACTTTTCCGAGTGACTACTGCGAAGTGACCATGGTCTCCAGACAACCGCCAAGTCCGATCAAGATAAGTGGATGGTGAGTAAGTTGCAAGAGTATCCAGAAACCAATCGGGCACATCGCGTTCTGAGCAAGGGCTGGCCGAAGTTAGCAAAAAAATGATGTCCACAATATGCCTAACTTCCTCTGATAGGGTTGGTAGTTGCCCAGAGCATTCAACCCAACTGATCGTCCTGTCTTAGTGGGTTACACGGGCGCCACGGAAGGCGACGATCTCCATAACCTCTTGAAGGTCGACGAATGACGAGGCGTTCCTGATCAGGATACCAGATGCTGAGGGCTCGCGGTCCTGGTTTGCCTTCGAAGTGGGCGTCTACTTTGCACGGGTATGCCATTCGCGACTTTCTACTCTGAGTTTTCAAAGGTCGGCTTGTTAGCTCAGTCAAAGGCCAACTATCGTCGGCTTATTTATCAATGTTGTTCTCCGACAGTAGCCAGTTTCACATCACCACTGCTTTAAACCTTGTCAACGCGAATATTCTAGAAGAGGCAGCTACCCAAAACGAACAGACGAGTCTAAGGAGAGTCGGCTATATTACCCCCGGAATAAGGACGGAATATTGGCAGCATATGTCTGGCTTACGTCTCTTGAGGTGCACTTGTCACCAATGAGTCTGTCTCGACCTTTTCTATTACAAGGCAAATGGCGATGCGTAGTTCGAGGCTATCTTCCCTACGGCGGCAAAGGGTGGTTGTCTAATCAAGGGGACTGGACTATCCCTTTAATTGCGATTTCAACTGCGGTACGGATCTACGTAGCCGGGTTGATAGCGTGGGTCTAGCTGGTATCTAATGCACCCAATAAATCGCACCCGATATTTGCCTAGATGCGTTTTTATTGATTGACGATATCGATAAGTATCCCAGTAAGTACCCGCAGTTGAAATCGCAATTAAAGAAATAGTTGAGGTGGGGTAGTGGTAGTGGAGCCTCATCATTGGCGACACGAGAACTCAAATGGTACATCCTTCGCTGGCACATATTAGATGCCAGACATTCGTCCAGAGTAGTGTGTGACCGAGCGCCTCTGGTCTCCTTTGGCCAACCCTCAAGTTCCTCAACTCGAGAGAGAGAACAGATCCCGTGTATAGAGATCATTTGCATACGACGCCATGGTCGTGTCTAACCGCGAAGAACCTGTCATCCAGGTCCCCGTTACGAATCTCGACCATGAGCATTTCTCCGTATTCGACAGGGCCGTCAAGAATGTTTTGGGTACAGATCAGTCCCTAATGGCAATGGCTCAGCTTATCGACGGTCTTCCACTCGACGAGGTAGCTCGCTCGGCGCTGGGCGCGCGCCTGTGTGATGGACATCCCATATATCAGCACAAGACGCTTTGCGAAGGCGTCATTGAGGGAACGAAGGCCTACAGAGACGCATTCGACTCCTCCATGCTGAATTTGCCTGCACCAGTATGTTTTCATGTCATACCTTGCGTGGTCCGAACGCGCTCTAAAACACCGCAAGCTGGTGCAGAAGTTCCAGAACGCCACCATCAACACTCGTCAGTTTGAAATTCGACTGATTGAAATGGTCGTCGTGTCTGTGCACCACATTGCAGCCCTCCTGTTTCAGTCAGACGAGAAGCTACACAAGGGTGATATCTGTGATGTCACACAGTTTAGAGAAGAGAGTGGAGACGAGTTAGACGACTATAGGAGACCGTCGTGGCTCGAACCCCTCGGTACTCTGTTCTTTCATCTAGAGTACATCAATTTTGAACAGTATCCCCTCGGAATTGCCGATGCTGCAGGATACTGGGCTGAAGATCTCATATTTGGAGGCGTAGTCCTGTTCCAGCGGGACAAACTTCCTTCAAAGGTGAACCACACCCATTGCTGTTCGTTTATTTTGCACTGACATATGTCTTAGTGCGAAGGTGTGTTCATGGACAGTGGCAGAGCCCCGGGATGGACCCCTGCTGAGCATACAAGCCGCATATGGAGGCTACGGGAGGAGCAGAGACAGTCTTTGGTCAGCTTTCTGACAGCGGTGCAGAGCACCGGCCGAGACTGTCCTCTGCCATTATATTCGAACCTCAAAAACTGGCGCATGGATCACTGGGATGCCATGGCCATTTACCACATCTTCAGGGATCCATGGGAGCGCAAATTGAGGCGGGAGAAGGACGAGTCCAATGTGCGACGGAATGTCATTGATTATCCGGAGCTAGAGAATGTCTTCACATTAGTGAACTCCGGCCCAGAATATGACATGCCAAATGTTCGGCAACCCATGTCAGGGTTTGAAAGTGCCAGCCATCAAATGAGTGATAAGGACACAACCTTAGGAAATGTGGGAGACGAGGCTATACTGAATGCAGATGAACAGGAGGGCCCTGTGAGGAAAGCAACCGCTTTTAAATGGGACAACGAGCCACCTACCCCATGTGGAAGCCCCCCGTCCGGTGTTATATGGGAAGAGTTTAAACAGGCTCCACAAGTCGAACAATGGGAGATCGACGAGGAAATGGAGTTTTTAAAACGGGAAGGATTTTTTCATAACGAAGAAAAATAAAGAAAGAAATTTTAATTTAACGTAATTTATAATTAAATAATATATATAAATAAATAAAGTGCTTTTAGTTTTAACGCGTATATTTATTATTAATTACGTTTTTAAATTATAATAAATTATAATAAAATATAATAAATATAATAAATATAATAAATATAAAAAACTAATAAAATTAAAAAAATTAAAAAACTAATAAAATTAATTTTTAATAACTATTTAAAGTTTTTTAATATAAAGTTTTTAATTTTTAATTTAAAAAAATAAATACGTTATTTTAACCCGATTATTAAAGTTATATAAATACGTAATTATAAAATATTTATACTCGGTTACACTTAAGTTATTTTTATAAATATAGTAAATTTTTTAAGTTTATTAATATTTAATATTAAAACTAATTATTTAATTTAAATAATCGGTGTTATAAAAATTAGGTTTTATAATTTTAAATTAATCATTTAAATATAAAAAAACTTTGATTTTTTTAAAATTATTATTATAATGAATTCTTAATAGATTTAAGATTTTTTTTAATAATTAATATTAATTATTTTAATTATTATCATTATATTATTATATGTTTTATTATATTATATAATATAATATAAAATATTAAGTATATAATATTTAAATTTGTTTTCATTTTATTTTTTTATTTAAATTAAAATTAAGAATTTTTAATTAAAATATTTAAATCTTTATTTTAAAAATATCTTTAAAAAATATCTAAAAATATTAGGTTTTTAGTTTTAATTTTATAATATTAATATATTATAAAATATTTGATTTTATTAAATAGTTTATAAGTCTTTTTACCTATTTTTTAAAATATATAAATATAATTATAAACGTTAAAATTTAATAATTATTAATATTAGTTTATTTAATAAATTATATACTTTTTAAGATTTTTATAATTATTATTTTTATTATAATTATATATTTATAAACTTTATTAATAAAGATTTCTGCTTTTTATTATTTAGTTTTTTTTTATTAAATGATTTTTAAACAATTTAATACGTATTTCTTAATTAAATATTATATATATTTTTTAAATAATAAAAACTTTTATTAAAAGAAAATTTTAAAACAATTTATAAAATAAATAAGTTTATATACTATCTATTATAAATAAAGCTTTTAATTAATATTTTTTAAATAATTTGTAAAAAAACGGAAACGTTATCATAAATATCGGTTTATGATTTTAATTTAATTAATAGTTTTATAATAATTTTTATTATAAATGTTAGTTTTATTTTATATATTATTATAATTTATTTATAAAATAAAGAATAAATTATAAAAGCTTATAATTATTAAAGAAATTTTCGAACTATTTAAAATATTAATATAGTTTTTAAAATGTAAATATATAATAAATTAATTAATAATTAATAATTAGTTTAGTATTTAAAACAATAATTCTTATTTAATTAAATATTTATTTATAAATAATATTAAAACCGGTTAATGTTTTTTAAAAACTTAATATATTAAATATTAAATATTATTATAAGTAATTAAATATAAATAATAAAATTAAAAATATAAACATTTTATATATTAAAATTTTAATTATAAAATAATTTTTTTTTTAAAATCTTTATAGTTTTTTTATAGATTAATAAATACTAATATTTTTTAATAATTAAATAAACTATTTTATTAATATTAAAATATATAATATAAATAAAAAAATAAAATTTATTAATTATTTTTTAAATATTAATAAACTGTTTTTAATATTATATTTTATATTATAATTTAATAATTTTTATAATATTTATTAAAATGTACGTTTATTTTATTTATTTATAGAATAACGTTTATAAATAAAAAATTCGATAATTTTAAAAGTTTAAATATAGTTTTTTTAAAAAAGTCTTTAATTATTATAATAAATGCCGTTTTTAATATATAAATGGAAATTAAAAATAATCATAAAATTATAATATATCGGTTAAAAATAGTCGGCATTAACGGGTAAAATTAAAACTAAGCTATTATATATTATTTATTATACCGTGTTTTTAAATAATTAAATCTGTTTAAAAAGGAAAAAGAATATTAGTTATTATATTTTAAATTCTTAATTAAAATGAAATACGGAAATTATAATAAAAAAATAACTCGGTTTTATTAAAATGATTAAAATTAAAAACAGATTTTACTATAAAATATTTAAACATTAAATACGTGTTATAATAGTGGATTATATTTTAAAGGCAAGGCCTTATTAAATAGTTATTATATATATATAATAATAATAAAATAAAAGGAAAAGAAAGGTGGCTTAAGGTGGCTATTACGGCTATAGCATTTATGATTATATAGCATCCTTTATTTAATTAATATAGGTTTTTTAAAGAAATTAAAATAAGTAAGGGACTAGTTAAGTAACGTATTAATAAAATAGTATTATTAATACATAATTATGTTTTATAAAGATTTTTACTAGGGCTAAAAACGCTATTTTTATATTTTTTATTACTAGGCTTAAAATAGTAAAAAGCATATATTTAAAACGTCGTTAAGGCTAAACTAACTGTTTTTATATTTTAATAAATATTATTTTATTTACATATATTATATTAAATAGTTTTTTAAATAACGTACTATATAGTTAATTTGGATATACAGTTAATTTAGAAATTTTTTAAAACATGATTATATTTATATATTTAAACGCGTTTTCTTTAATAACTTAATATATAGTCTATATTAAAAAAAGCTAAAATTATCTAATGATTTACATAATTTAAAAAAACCTGCGTTTTTTTATTCGCAAAGTTGTTTAATATTATTAAATCTTTTTTATGATTTTATATAACCAATTTAAAAATAAAATAGGCTTATAAGCAAAAATCTGTTTTTTTAAAACAAAACTTACCGAAATTAAAAAACCAATTATTATTAATAAAATAATACACTTAAATTTGTAAGCGTTTTTTTTTCGGCTTTAATATATAAAAAAATAGCTAATATATTTTTATATAAACATATCGCGCTTTTAATTAGCGTTAATTAAGCTTTTAATTTAATACGCCGCCGTTTTAAACTAAAAACGCGTTTTAATCGTAAAATCGATTATTAAAAAGTTTTTTACGAAAATTTTAACATATATTATAAATAGTTTAAAATAATAGCAAAAATAAATATAACGTATAATATTTATAATAACAATATTTATAGTTTTAATAGATTAAAGTTTAAAATAAACGTAATAAAATTAAATATAATTATAATTAATATGAAATAATATATAAAACTTTATTAAATATAGTAAAATAATTAAAAATAGTTTATAATTATTTAATTTATTAATATTAATGATTTTATTATATTATTTTATATTATTTTTTAAAAAAAAACCTATTTTATATTATAAACGCGCGATAATTTCTTTATTTTTTAATTAATAAATTATAATTATAAATAATAGCTAAATAATTAATAAAAAAAGTTTAAATTAAATACGGTATTTTAATTTTTATATTAAAAGATGTTTAAGAAATATAAACCGTTTTTTTATTTTAAACAGTTATAAAAATTATTATTTACTAAAATTTAATAAATATTTTAAGTCCGTTAGCGTTGTTTTATTTTATATGTTTGTTTATTTATTTTATAAACTTTAGCTTTTAAAACTTTCTTATTTCGCCGTTTTTAAAAAAGCTTATAATCGGTTTATTAAAGATTTAATACGTTATTATTAAATTTACGTCGTAAAAAAATTTTTTTACGCGGTTTTTATATCGCGTTTAAAAAAGCTTTTTTATTTCAGAACGTAAAATTAAGCTTTAAAACCGCTAAACTTATGTTTTTAAATCCCGAAAATATAATTTTAGCGTTAAATATTAATTACGTTATTAAAACGCTATTATTAAAACTTAAACTATTTATTATTTTTTAAGTTTTTAAAATATTTATTGCTATTAAAAAAGCTATTTTTTAATTTGTATATATTAAATATAAAATCTTTAAACATTAACATAGCTTTTTTATATTAATTATTAACGCGTATAACTATTTTTTTAAAACTATATATAAATTAATATATAATATCATAATTTTAAAAAAAAATAACTAAGTTTTAAAATATTAATTACGTATTTTTTAATCGCTAAAAAAAAAAAAATAAACCTTTATAATATAAAGAATTATTTACTATAATTAGAACCAATATTTTCTAAGTCGAAAAAAAAGTAATAATAAAGTAGTCGAAAAAAAGTAAAAGTAATCGTTTTATAAAAAAGCTTATAACAGTCCGTAACGTTATAGCATATACGGTAACATTAAATATAATACGTAGATTTATTAAATAAATATAAATAATAATACTAAAAAAGTTTCCAATTAATTCTAATTGATTTTCATATATTATAGTTGATTTATTATAATTATAATATGATTATGTTTTAAAAAATATTTGAATTAACTATATATCCGAGTTAACAGTGTGGCACGTTATTATTAAATTTAATATTAATTTTATTACATGTATTTTAGTTTACTTTCTTTATATTATTTATATAGAATAATCTTTCAATTTACAGTTTTTTAATAATAGTTATAAGCTATTAATGCTTGGTTAATATTTAAAGGATATTACCTTAAGGCATAAGTTGTTAAAATATTTAACACCGGTATATTTATAAGCTTTTATTATTAAACTTTAGTATATTTTCTCTTTTTCTTTTCCGAACTTTAAATACTAATACGAATTTTTAATAAAAAAACGGAGTTATATTTTATAAAAACTACTAATTGTAACTATTTAAAGTTTATTTTTATTTTTTACTTTTAAACTTTTACGACGTTCTTTTACTTTACGCGTAACGTTATATTATTAAGTTATATTACTACTTATTATTAAAGTTTCGCGTTATCGAAACCGATTCTTTTAAAACTTTTATTTTAAATTTGCGTTAAACGCGACTTTATTAAATTAATATTGATTTTTAAACTATAATGCGGACTTAAAAAAGGAGAAAAGCTGCTTAAAAGCAAATACGTTTTTTTTATTAACGATGTCAATATTGAATATATTTATATTATATAATACAAACTTAAAAAAACGTTACTATTTATTTACCTGTTTTTAAAAAAAATGTTAATATTTTTAATAAATATAACAATAATAAATAAACTAATAAATTATTAACAATTATGTAATACTATCGAAAAATATATAATAATAAAGCTTATTTAAACTTTTAATATACCGTATTTTAGCCCGAACTCGATTTTAAAGTTTAAAAAACTATTAGTATAATTATTAAAGCTTTTATATAAAATAAAGCTGGCCTAGTTTTCTTTTAAAACCCTTTACCGACGCTAAAAAAAAAACTTGACCGTAATTCGACGGCTTTATAAACTTTACGTTTTTTAAAGCTATGATCGCTTTTTATTTAAACGCTATTTTTCAAGAATTTAAAACTATTACTATTTTTGCCCGGGTTTTCCAGACCTATTTTAATAAATTCTGTAATCGGCTTGCTATTAAATAATAAAACTTAGAAACTATTACTAAATAATTTAAAAAAACAGCTAATAACGCGGCTTACTTATATAAACCTTTTTAAAACTATAAATATTTAATTACTATAATTTTAATACTAAATAATGTTAATAACATTGAATCAATAAAAGCCGTTAATAATTTTAATTAAAAATTTAGCGATTTTAAATTTAACGTTAACTAATTATTAAATAAAATAACTAAATAAATAAACTTTATTAATAATTATAAACCTAAATTAAATTAAGTTAATATTAATTTTAATAAATTAATATTTGTTTATTATTTTATTTTAATAATTACTTTTAATAATATTATTACAAAACTAATTAAAATTACAGTATTAACGTTTTCCGGCGATAATAAAAATAAAAAACAGTTTTTTAAAACTTGATACTAAAAACTAAATAATTGTTTAAAAGCTAATATTAACTGGTTTTTTACCGATAAAGCTAAAATAGCCGATATTAAGTTTTAATTAAAAAGTATTACTTTTAAACTATTATTGTTTTATTTTTGAAAAAAATACCTTACTTATATCGAAATTTCCGAAAGATTTTTAAAATACTTATAAAAATAATATTACGACTTTAATACTAAAAAAAGCTAAAATCGAGTATTAAGCCTTTTAAATGCTTTTTAACTTAAATAAACACCAGATTCTCCGCAATTTTTTAACTTATTATATTTAAAAATAAATATTATTTAAGTTTAAATATAAAAAAAAGTTTTATAATAAACTATTTTTTTAGTTTTATCGTTAACGTTATTTTAAATAAATATTTTAATAAATAAATTAAATATAATTTTTTTAAAACTTATAATAAAACGGTTTATAGCTTTTAATATTAAAATAAACGTATTAAAACTAAAAAAGTTTAAACTATTTTAAAAAATCTTTCTAATAATATAATTAATAATGAAACTTATAGCTAAATTAACCGTAATACTAATAAACTTTAAACATAAAGCGAAAATAACGTTAATATTAATCGACGTTATACTCCGAAAAGAATGCTCCGTTTTTTAACTAAAAAACGTTATTTTAATTATAAAAAAACGGGACATATAGCTTATAATTATTAAAAAAAAAAGCAGAAAAGCTGAAAAAAGCCCGTATTAGTATTTTTATAATTAAATTAAAATATAAACCGGTTTTAAAAAAATTTACGTAATAATAAAAAAGTAAAAAATACTTAACTTTAAATAAAATAGCTCTTAATTTAAATGATTTATTTTTAACAATAATTAAAAACTATATAAATAAATTATTAAAAAAACTTTTTATTTTTATTTATATAATAGTAAAAAATAAGCTTTAACTAACTATAAACAACTTTTTTAAAAATAAAAAAGCTAGCGTTTATATTATTATAAACTATAATTTCGAGAGAAAAATCGTAAAATATTTAAAACTTAATATGATTATAAATTTTAATATAAGCCTTTAATTAAATATAATAGCTGCCGTAGCCGATCCGTTAATTACGTATTTATTTTAATTATTATTATTTAAAATCGTATTTTTTATTAGTAATAGTTTTTATAATTCGAATAATATGTAAAAGTTATTATTAATGAATTTTAATTTAAAAAATATAAAATGTTTTTAAACTATTTAAAACGTTATTGAATTTTTTTCGATAATATGTTATTTAATAAGTATTATAATAATATATTAAAATAAATAATATAAAAAGCTTATTACGTATTTTTTTATATTAATAAAATATCGATATTAAAGCTGTTAAAATAAAACAACGAAATAAAAAAATCCGGGTATTATATATTTTTAAAAAACTATTACGTTATTAAATTATTACTTAAAACAAGTTTAATAAAGTATTATTAGCCTTTTTATCGAATTATAAACATTTAGAATTATATTTTTAAACAATAACGAGTAATGATTATGTTATTACTGAAATTTATTAAAGTTTAATTTTAATAGAATAAATAAAAACTTGTAAAACTAGTTATATAATAAACTTTTTTTATTAAAACGTATATAAAATAAACTTGGAAAAAAAGGCTTAATAGATAATTATATAACAAATATAAATAATATTAAATATAAAAAAATTTATATAATATAAATATTGCTTTATTAATTTAAAACATTATATTTATATTACGGTTTTTAATAAATTATGTATAATAAAAACATACTTAATTAAATAAAAACAATTTTTTTAATCAAACTTAATTTGATTATTACTTAAAAAACAAAAAGAAAAGCTTATATATAAAAGTTTCTTAAAAATGAAAAAAGAATCTAATATATAAAATTAGGAAAATAGTTTTTTTCAAATATTATAACCTTTTTAAAACTTTTAATAAAATTAAGTTAAACATTTTTATAAAACGTAAATTTAGAGTCGATTATAAAAATAATTTATTAAAAAATATAACCGTAACGACTTAACGTTTACTTTTTTATATAAAATATTTACGTAAAAAGTTTATTTTTTTAAATAACGTTATATTTACGGCATTAATATTTTTTGTTTTAAAAGCTAATAATAGTAAATTTATACTTTTACGTAAATTACCGAAATTGAATATTATATAGAAAAAATGGATATTTTTTATTTTTAATCGATAAAACGTTATTTTATATTTTAATGGTAAAGTTTTTATAAAATTCAATATTTAATAAATACTTTATAAAATCTGTATTTATAAAAAAACGAAAATTCAATAGCTTTTTATATTTAATACGGCTTTTTTAAATATAACTTTTTTTATTCTAGCTTATAAATAATTTAGCGATCTTATAACGTTATATTGATAACTTTTTTAAAAATTGTTTAAACGATTTTGTTTATATATATATGAACAATATTTTAATTTATTTCGAAAACTTTAAAAACTATTATAAATACGTCCGTATTATATTTAATCGTTTATATAACGCCGGTATATAAGTTAATTTTATAAAAAATAAGTTTTACGTTATAAAAACTATTTATTCTAACTTTATTATTAAAAGCATTGAAACTAATTTTTATTAAATTAAAATCGTTTATAATTAAGGACTTTTAATTATAATTAAAAATATATAATCTTTATTAAATTTTTATTATTTCTATTGTTAATTTATATATAAATATAGCTAAATAATATATTTATTAACCTATTTAACTATAGAAAAGTACTATTTTATTAAATAAACAATTATTAAAGTTATATTTAATAACCTTAAAACGGCTTTAATATTAACCCCGATATTATATTATTTTTAATACGATTTACTTATAGAAATTAAAACTAATATTGTAAAAAAATAGCAGCTAATATTTCATTATAATTTTTTAATAATATTTAATACCCGGTTATATACTATTTAAAAACACTATATAAAAAATAACTTGATTATAGTATTTATAATAAGAAATTACTAACGATAATATTTTATATTATAAAAATATGCGTTAAATGTCTTTAATTTAATAAAATAAACCATTTTTTAATTATTATAAATTATTACGTTTTAGAATCTTTTAATAAAAAACAATATTTAAATATTTATTAAATAAAATAAGTAAAACTAATAGCTAATTCTAATTTTACCACTAACTTTGTCTTTAAAAAAAACGTTATAATAAACATATTATCTTGAAAATAAAAAATTTAAAAACTATTAAGAAAAGCAAAAAACATAGCGAACCTTTTAATTATTTTATATGGTTAATAATTAATACAAATTTATTACTATAAATATAGCGATATACCGTAGAAACTAAAACCGAACTTTTTAGATTAAATATGTTTTAAAAAATTTCATAATTAATTATTAAGCTTTTAAGAATTTAAACCGGGTATTTTCTAATAAAGAATATTATAAAAACAAATCGTAAGAATTTTAATATAAAAAATCTACCGATAAAAAGCTACCGGTTTGAAAAAAAAAGAATATTTAATAAATATAAAACAAACTCGTAATTTATAAAAAAACGGTTTTATTATATTTAAAATAAAACTATTACAAACTTATATTATATAAAAAGTATGTTTTGTAATATTTTTAACGTATTTTAAGAAGTTAAAAACCCGTTAGTTGATTATATAACGATATTAATAACCGGGTTTAAAAAAACTATAATAATTACGATTTTAATTATATAAAATATAAGCCTATTAAAATACTTTAAAATAAAACGCTAAATTATTTTAATTTTATTATTATATTAATATAAATCAAGCAATATATCGTTATTAAATTTAGATAAATGTTAAAAAAAACGAAAAAAGCTATAATAACGTATTTATTAATCGACCGCT
>JAJJXC010000104.1:0-29560 GCA_022432385.1 Xylariaceae sp. FL1272 | reverse complement strand
GTTTTTAAATTAAATTTGTTATTATTTTAATAAATAAAAAGTTTATTTTATACTTTATCGATTATTTCGTATTTAATTTTAAAAGCAATATTGTTTATTAGTTTTTAACTAAATATAAACGAGTTACCCGATCAGTTTTAGTTTTTAAAATATACAGCATAATATACGGTTACGATATCGGTTATTATATAACGATAATAATTAACTAAGCTGCTAAAAAAATTAACTACTATTTTTAAAACGGAACTAAAATAAATAACGTATTTTTAGTTTTTTTATATAGATTTTTATTCGCTTTACGAAATTATTATAAAATTTAGTACTACTGCCGAAAAAAGGCTTATAATCGATATTAAAGCCTTATAAAAGTTTTATAAACGGAAAGAAATAAATAAAATCCGATAGATCTACGGCAATAATACTTAGTAAATACTATAATAAAAACATTACTAATAAAGTACTAAAGTATTTGATTAATATTAACTGCATTACCGTACGTATTAAAAAAAACGTTAAGAAAAAAAAGAAATAATTAGCCCGACGTTTATACGGCAAATCGAATAATAGGTCTTTGTTATTAAGTTAAATTTAACGAAACAGCAATAAACGTTATATTCTAAAGCTGTTAATATATACGTACTATTATACGCCGGCACCGAAAAAAAAAGGATTAAAGAACTCGGATAAACATAAACAAATAATAGTACTTTTACTTCGGTAAAACTGTTATAGCATAAGTATTAGGAGAATATATATATAAAAACGTTATTAAATATAGCTAATAACTATTAAGCTATAAAAGAAAAAAAAAGTAAGTATTAATATAGTAAATAAATAGCTGCAAAGTCGCTTATAAAGGCATTATATTATAGTATTTATTGCTTTAAAAACTATTTACTAATTATTTAACCAGCGGGCACCGGTAACGGTATTTTAGACACTAGCTAATTTAAGTATATAAATAAGTACTAAAGCTATCCAACACTTTTATTTTTAAAATTAATATAATATATCTTATTATAACCATTACTACTTTTACTGATTGTACGATTGTATAACCGGTAATCACCTAGGAATAATAATAGATTAATTATTAAATTTATTATTAAAAGAAATAATATAATAGTTTATAAATATAAATAAAAATATATAAAAAAGTCGTTATAAATATTTTAATATTTATATATATATATATATATATTTATTAATAATATATTAACGAAAAACTATATATTATAATATAAAATAATTAATTAATAACTTTATATATTAAAAACAAAATTATTAATATTAATATATATATATATATATTAATATATTAATTAATCAATTAATATATAAAACTAGTAATTATTTTAATAAAAACTATTAATTATAATAATAATAATTATATAAAATTTTATTTTATTAATTAAAATAAATAAACTATTTTAAAAAGCCGTTTTTAGTTTTTTATTAATAATTATTAATTGATTTTATAATTTTATATTTTATATTATTTATATTTTATATAATAAAAATTGATATTAACTTAATAAAGTTATTAATAACTATAATAATATTTTAAATAAAAATATAAAAAAAATTTAAATTTAATATAATATTAAAATAATTATAATAATTATAATATATTTTTATTTTATTTATTATTTAATTGATATAATTAAATTTAAATAAAAATAAAAATAATTACGGCTGAGTTTTCTTTGAAAATATCAAACTAATTTAAATTAAAAAACGATTATAAAACGTTTTAAAATAAATTACGTATATTATTATTATTTAAAAACTACGTACTTTATATTATAATTTAAGTTTTTATAATTCTATTTTACGTTCGATTATTATTTGTTGTTTTATTTAATAATGTAAACGCGTTTGGTTTGTTTAAAACTTTTGATTTTGTTTTTTAATTCGAGCTTTTAATTTCTTGTTTTTTTTCGCGATTTTTTTATAAAAACGTTCGTTTTTTAAACGTATTTTTTCGATAATAACTTTAATATATTATATATTAATTTAGCTTTATAAAGCTTAACGGTATAACGTTTATGCTTAACGGGTAAATATTTAATTTCGAAAACTAGGCCTACGAAATTAAGCCGGAATTTTTAACAAAAAATATCATCGTTTTAACATAATATAAAGTTTTTGCTATTATGTTTAATATTAAATACGTTTTTATCGAAAGCGTTACTTAATAAGTTATCGATAAAAAAAACGCGGAAATTATTATAGATTTCGATAAAAAAAACGGCTATACGGCGGCGACTTTAAAAACGTAATGCTTTTTCGTTTAATATATTATTATTTTTCTATCTATCTGATTTAATTATTAAAACAATATAAATAAATATATAAAATAAATATTTTATTCTTTTTTGCTAAAATATTTTCTAAATAATTTAAGAATATTATATTATATTAATTCGTTTCTAAATATTAAATTTTAATTATAATTTTATATATTTGTAATAATTCTGATTAAATTACAATATTACTTTGTTTAAAAATATAATGCTATATATATTATTTTAATTATATTAGTATTTTTAAATAGATAATTTTAATTTTTTCGAAAAATTTTAAATTTTATTTAACAAAACTTAGTAGCGATATAAAGCCGTTTTTTAAAAATGGTTTAAAAAGCGAGTTAAAAAAACAAACTATATTAATTAGCAGCTAAAATCGTTTTTAAAACGTTTTTTAATTACTTTATTAACGATTTTATTATAAAACGTATTATATTTTTTCAGTACCGTATAATAATAACAACGTTATTATATCTTATAGTAAACCTACGTTTTTAAAACAGTCTTCGCCGGAAAGCCTTTTAATACCGCGTTAAAAATAGATTTAATAAAGTTTTATTATTAATTTAATATAATATTAAATATTCTATCCGATTAAAAACTTACTTTATAAATAATTCCTGAATTTGTAAATAATTAGCATATTTTAATTTATAATTATATTTTTAAGCTTAATACTATAAATATATTTCTATTTAATTAATATTTTATATTTAGTTTTAAAGTTGTAAAAAATTTGTTAAAATATATATTTATATTCTTTTTTAGTTTTAAAGTTTATATAATATTATGCGAAAATTTATATTAAATTTAATTAAAAAAAGATTTTAATACTATTTCGTACGTTATACGTATTTTTTTCCGAGTTAATAAAATATTATTTTTAATTAATTTTACGATTAAAAGCTTTTTATACGTATTTATAATTAGCGTTGATTTAAAAAAAAATTAAGTCGTTAAATTTTCATTATTTCGCCTATTTTCGGTAAAAACAAATAATTATATAGTTTAATTATAATTTTTATACGTATTAAATATATTACTGTTTAAAATTTACGATAAAAAAAACAAATTATTTATATATATTTTATTATTTCGTTTATTAGTTTTAAATAATATTAAAGCAATATTAAAAACGTTTTTTAAGAAAAATAAAATTTACTGCTTATAAAGAACGTAGCAAAAATAATCGGTATTAATAAAACTAGTATAAATATTCATAATCGAACGCTTGTTATATTTAATAAAAAGCTTTTTAATTTATTTAACGGTAAAAATATATTTAAATAGTAAAAAAAAAATAATTAATAATAGTAAATAATATAAAAAGCGTATAATATATTTAAACTGGTTTTAAGTTTATTAATTTGCCGGATTATTTAAAAAATCGCAATAACGATAGTTTTTAAAATTTTCGTCGGTTATAGTAAAAAATAATTATATATATTACTATGTTTAAATTGTATTAAAAGGCAAAGCTCCAGTATAAGTACTAACTGTATATTAATAATAAAATAAAGAGAAAAAAAGGCTGAATACAAATAGGGTAGCAAACAGGCTTTTTATGGAATACTAAAGCAGTAAGCAGTAACAATAATAATAAAAAAGAAAAAAAGTGCTATAAAATAGGTTACGTTATTACTTCTTTATAAAGTGCTGCGCAGAAAGTAAAAATTAGCCGCGAAAATAAGAATTTATAAACTAAAAAAATAATGCTACTATATAGCGCTTAATAAGTTATTAAAAAAACCTATTATAACTATTTTTTTAATATAAATTAAAACGTTTTAAATCCGACGTTTTTTTCGTTACGTTTATTAATAAATAAGTTTCATTATTTAATTTTAGTTATTATTAGTTTTATTAAGTTTATTATAATTACGTTTATTAAATAATAGTAGCTTTATCGTTATTAAAATAAAAAAAGTTAAAACGGTTATTTTTAACGATTTTTAACTAATTGTTTAATTTTTTTAAAAAGTTTGCAAAATTTAAATATTAATTATAAAACTTTTTAATAAACTAAACTAAGTTTTTTAAGTCTTTAACATATATCTATACGTCGTTAAAATTTTATCCGACTTAATTAATTTAATATTATAGCCTATAGTATTAAAATCGTAACGTACGTATTTTTTCGATTTTTTATTCCGGAAATCCGTTAAAATCGATTTTTTCGCTTTTTAACTTAAATAGTTTTTATTTAAATAAAAAGTTATTTAAATAGAATCGCAGTTTATTAACGTAATATCGGTTATTTTAAAGCTAATAAGCCGGTATTTTAAGTCGGTAAATATAAGGTTTTATTTTTTTTTTAAAATTTTGAAATATTATTATATTATAAAAAAGTTAAGCTTATTTATAAGCTTCTTAGTTTCTTAAAACTAACGCTTTTTCGTAATATAAACGCGGTTTTTAATATTAAAATCTAGTTTACGGCGATGTTTGTTTTTTTTTCGTGCTATTATGTTTTAAAAACGTATTATAATCTATTAAACGAAAGCGACGGCGTCGGCAATACTTTTCGTTATTTTTAAGCGTTTTTTCTACCAAACTTATCCCGTAAAATAACGTTTATCTAATTTATTGTCTTTTATTTTTAATTAAAATAATTCGGTATAAAATAACTAAAAAAAATTTCGTAAAATTATAAACTTATCGAATTATAAAAAATACTTATTATAATATAGTTTATAGCAAATATTAATCGGTTTTAATTATTTTAATAATAATTATAAAATAATTTTAAACATTAGTTAATATATTTATTAAAAATTTTAACGCTATTAATTATTTTATAGTATTTTAAAAAAGCAAACTATTAATTTATGCCGAAAATATTATATATTTTTTATCGAAAACAAAATAAAAATTGCAGTCTTTAATTTGAAATTATTATTAAAAGTAAGCTAAAAACTTTATATAAACTTTTATAATATATTTACGTAGCGTTTTAAATATTACGTTATGTTTATATAAAATATTTTAAAATTATTTAGAAAATCTGTCGATTATAATAATTATATTATTATATCCGTTTTTAATTATAAGCTTTATTTTAAAGTTAATAATAAAATATTAAAATAATTTATTAAATACAGAAAATAATTAAAACAAGCTTAACGTTTTATTTTTAAAAACCTTTATAGATTTATAATTATAATTAACGATAAACGTATTAATGTTTCTATTCATTTTAAACTAATAATATTATTTTATAACTAGTTTTTAAGTTTTATTATAATTAAAATAAAAAGTTATAATAATATTATAAATTTTATATATTAAACAAATTTATAAATTATTAATATTAGAAACCGTAATACGGTTTTTATATATCGTTAAACTAAATAAATATTTTTAATTATTATATATATTTATTTTAGCCCGTTTATAATAAAATAAAAAATCGTTGTATAAACAATTTTAAACGAAAATTTCGTCGATAAAATAAGCTTTAAAGTTTATAAATATTAAAAATACGTTTATCGATAAAATATATATTATTATAAAACAGATTTAAAAACTTTTAAAACAGATTTATTTAAAAGTTTAAACCGGTTTATAAGTTTAAAAAAATTATATAATACGTATAGCGTTTTTTTTTTTTTGTTTTAAAGTCTTTATTTTTTTTTAATCGAAATAAAGTGTTTATAACAAAGTTTCTTAATCTAAAATAATATATAATAATAAAATTATATTAAAGCAATAGTTTAGTTTATTCCGTTTATTGAAAGTTTAATTTTTTAGTAGTTATAAAATATTATAACGCGTTATAGTCGGTAATAATTAAAGAAAAAAAAGCTTTTTATTATTTAATTAATTTTGGTCGCTATATTAAAAATAATTTTATTACGGCAAACATTGTTTTATTATATATCCCGTAGTTTAACTTAATATTATTTATCGTTTTTAAAAAAAAAGCTATTAAATATTAAAGCTTGTTATCGTTTAATTATAAAAAAACGCCGAAATAAACCCCGTTAAATAAATTTATTTCGATTTTAGTTTATTATTAATAGTTATAATAATAAAATATTAAAATAAAGGTTAAACAAATTTTAAAGTTTTTAAATATAGTATAACATTTTTATTAAATATAAAAAATGTATTTTTACAAGTTAAATTATTAAAAAGTTTCGTTTTTCGGCTAAAATCGAAAATAAATTATTTATAAAAGTTATAAAATTCTAAAAACAAGCAGATTTTTTTAACACTTTTTAACGTGTCCTAATTTTAAATTATTGCAACTTTATCGGAATCGATTTTAATGCCGTTACGTTTTACGATAAATCTAAAATATTTAGTTTTAATTACGTAAAATTTGCATTTTTTTTAAATCGGCTTAAAAACTAGCTTTAATTAATTATTTAAGCACTTTACGGATATATTTTTAATATTTTTTAATAATATTTACAAAGATTAAAATATCATTAATATAAACGTTATAAAAATCGTTTAAATAATCGAAAAAAGTTTTATTAATATATTTTTAAAAAGTCGTAAAGCTATTTATTAATTTAAAAAACATAATAAAATATTTAAACTATTTAAATTTAGGTTAAACGCTATGAAGTCCTCCGTATTATCGGCAATGCGTACTTGATAAAATATTTAACGTATATTTAACTTAGTAAAAATTTTAGATTTTAAGATTTTTAAAAACGTTTTATCGATACGAAATAAAAAATAAAAGTTTTTTTTATTATAGCGTTTAGTTTATAGTAACTAATATAAAAACAGAGTTTTTTATTTAGTTTAAATGTTATAAAAACTAGAAAAGCTTAAAAAATATTATTAAAAACGATAAAGCCTTTATAGACATTTTTAATAATATATTTTTTTATAGCTTTAAGTTTTTTTTAATAATATTTTATATATAAGGTAATAGCTAATATTATTGCTGTTTTTACTTTTAGGCAATTTTATTTTATAGTTACAAAGTCGTTTATTAGTAAATTAATCGGAGTTTATTTTATTAAATGTATAAAAATAAGGTTTATAAATATTAAAAATTATATTTTAAGCTTTATTATAAAGTTTTTAAAAATTTTTATTTAAAGAAAAACATCGGCTTTTTTTTTTTACTACTTTTTGTTTATTTTAACATAAACGGTTAATTTCGTTTAAAAAAATATAAAAACTTTGTTTACTAAATATATTTTTTTATTTTTTAAATCGCGTTTTCGTAAAGTTTTAAATATTAACGCGTTAACGGTTATATAATTATTTAATAATTAATGCTTATACTATTTAATAAAATCTTGCTTTATAACGTACGGTTTATACTAATTAATATTAAATAAAATTTAGTAAAAAATTAATTATAATTCTAGAAAAAAGTTATTATCGGGTTTATGCAAAAACTGCGCTTTTATTTTTTAAATAACATAGCTTATAAGATTATTTGGCGCTTTTACGTAAAATAATAACTTTTATAAAAGTTTAAATAGTTTTTTACGATAAACTGGTTTACCGTTATATGTAAAATATTACGTTAAATAAAAAGCTTTATTTATAAAAATAATATAGCTTATAAATAAAAAAAATAAGTTTTTAAAAAACAAAAGTTATTAACGTTTAAAATTAAAAAAAACATCGTAATTTACGAAAAAAGTTTTTTTAATAATAATATTTAAAATTATATCAACAATAAAAAAAAGTTGCTAAGAAAACTTTTGTTTTTATATTATAAAGTTAACGTATAACGCGTTTTTTATGATTTGTTTTTTTTGGCTATTATAGCTTAAAATATTACGAAAAAAAAGTTTTAATCGTAATCGATTTAAAGCTTTTTTTTTTAATAATTTAACAAATTATCGGTTTATAAAAAAGTAACTAATAGTTTTTATATTAATAAAAATATATTTAGCAATAAAAAAAAGTTTATTTATTATTATAAAACTATAAATATTAAATTAGTTATTTTTTAAAAATTAAAAATCGATATAAGCTAAAATAACGTTTTTTATCGAAATTAGTATATTTTTTAATTTATTTAGTTTCGTTAATATAATTTTTAAAAAAAAGTTTTTATTATTTAAAGCTAGTTTGTTTCCGAATTATTATTTTTAAACGTGCTTTTAGCTAAAAGCTAATAAAAAACGGAATAAACGTCGATCGCGCTAACGCAAACAATAGTTTTATTAAAATAGTCGCAAAAAATATAGCCTGTTTTTTTATAGTTAAAACATTTATTTTTCCTTATAAACTAGGCTATTTACTTAAAAATAAAACAAAAAGCGCGTTTAAAAATAAAAGTACTAATAAAAACACGAATATAATCTAGCTACTACGTATAAAAGGTTAAAAAAAGGCTTTTATAATTACGAAATATAATATTGTTATTATTAGGGCTATTTCGGTTGTTATTCTTAATAGCCGTACGTTATTTATAAAAATTTTCGTTATTACGATTAAAGTTATAGCAAAACGTTTTATAATATTTAGTAAAAATATTAAAACTAATATTATTATTAAAACGTTAAAGAATAATTAAGTTTTTAATTTTATTAAATAGTTTTTTATAGAATTCTTTTTTTTAGTCGTTATAAAAAAACTAACGTTTATTAACGTAACAGATAAAGTTATTATAAAAAGGTTAATACTTATTTAAACTAAGTTTTTTAAAAAAAAGTTTTTTAAGTTTTTATTAAGTTTTTTAAACGTAATTAAAATTTTGGTATTTTATTTTAAAATAATCGATTAAGGCTTTAAAAGTTATAATTTTATCGAAGTTATTACGATTTTTAAAATAAAAAGCAAAATTATAAATAACGTTGCCGGTTAAATAAAATTAAACGTTAATTATTTTGGCTTTTTTATTAAAAAACTAATCGTTATTCGTTATTAGTTTATTTTTTTATATTTGAAGCTAAATTTCGAATTCGAATTTGTTTTTTTTTATAGTTAAAGCTTTAATATTTAAGTATACCGATTTTAATAAAGCGTTGAAAAACGAAAATACTATTTATTATAGTTTATAATATATTAAAAGCGTTACGGTTTTAAAATATTAAATTAATTACGAATTAATTAACGTTATTAAGTTTATTTTCGGTTTTTTTAAAACGTTTTTAAAAAAACGTATATTTAGCTATAAAGTTAGCTAAAACTTGTTTATTATTATCGGCTGTACTAACAAAAACGCCGCTAACAATAAAGACCTAAAATTTTATAGCGCTAATACTAAAATTTAAAGCTATAGTTTAATAGTAAAAATTATTAACTTGTTTTTTATAAATAACGTAAAAAAAAACAATGTTTAATTTTTTGTTAAAAAATAATAGCGTTTATTTAAAAAATTTTTTAAAACTTTTAAAATTTAAAACATTAATGTATTTACTAAAAGCGGCTTTACCGGATTTAATAACGATAATAAAAAAAAAACCGAAGTTTTGTTTTTGTTTTTAATAGTATAAAATTCGGCCGTAATATCGATTTTAAAAACGAAGTCGTTTATAAAAGCTTTAAAAATAGTTTTATAACGGCTGTTTTTATATTTATCGAATAAAATATAAGTTTTAAAATCGTTAAACGTAATAAAAGTTTTTTCGTTTTTATTATTGTTGTTATTGCTAAAAATATTAGTATAAACAAAGTTATAAAAAGCTTAAAAACATTTATAATAGCGTTAAACGTACGTTAAAAATATATACGGTCGAGCTTTTCGGAATTAAAAATTTTTTTAACAAAGTTTTCGATTAAAAAGCAAACTTTTTTAATAGCTTTAACGCAGGCAGTTTTTTTAACAGCTTTTTTTACTTCGTTATAAACTATTTTATTAGTTTTTATTAAATTATATTAGTTTTAATAATCTAGTTTTAATCTAATTTTAATTCTGGTTAATTTTATTATTATTACGTTTAAATTATATTAAAAAATAAGGCTTTAATATAGGTACTAACTATATATTAATAATAAAGTAAAAGAAAAAAAGAGGTTATAAATAAATAAAATAGCAAATAAGCTTTATATAAAATATTAAGGCGGTAAGAGGTAGCAGTAATAATAAAAGAAATAAAAGGTGCTATAAAGTAAGTTACGTTATTTATATTATATAATATAATTATAATATATAATATTGCTGCTTAATTTTATAGTATAAAAAATTTAAAAATAATTTTATAATTAATAGTATTAAGTTTAAAAAAGTTTTAATTTTAATAAATATTGTTTATAAAATAAATTAATTAAATATATTTTTAAATATAAAACGATATATAATATTTAGTTTATTATAAATTAAACGCGTATTTATAATATTCTTATACGTTAAAAAATATATTTAAAAAATAATACGCTTTATTTTATATAAAATCGGAAATTAATTTAATATATTTAAAATATTTTTACGGTATTTTAATTAAAAAATAATTTAATAATAAATTTAATGATTTTTTTATTAAATAATATAGTATATAATATTATATACTAACAGTTTTATTATAATTAATTGCTGTAATTTAAAGTTAATAATAATTTCGCTATAAATAATAAGCTGTTTTTTTTTCAAATTTAAAATACGTAGACTTAATTTATTTAAAAATAAATATAGTATTATTTTAATTGTTTAAATCGTTTTTCGACAAAGCTATTTACGTAAATATTTTTTAATAAATATTTTTTATTTTTATACGTTTTTTTAATTACGTAAATCGTTTTAAAATATTTGCTATTATTTTAATATATATAAAAAGTTTTATAAAAAAATAATAGCAAGCTTTATAACTAATATATTTATATATATAACGAAAAACCGGAATATTATTAAATATTAACGTTAAAAAAACATAAAATAAAAACCTGCGTTTTTTATAATATTAAACTTATTATAATTAAAAATTTAGGTTTTATTTAATATTTTAAAACATTTATAACGTTTTATAGCTTATTAACTTTATATTATTATAATATTCTTATTAAAATAACGAAATATTTCCGTTTTATAATATAAAAAAATATTTTAAAATATTTATTATATATAAAAATTGTTTAATTTTTAAACGATAATTATTAAAAAACCTTTTTTTCTTAAATCGTATAACGTACGTAATAAAAACTAATTACAGTTTATTATAATATTATATTTCTATTTTAATATTAATATTTATTATAAACTTAATATAATTAGTTAATTATTTGTTTTTTTTAATTTATAACCGTTAAATAATGTTTTTTTATTTATTTAATATTAATTATTATTAAACCGGTTTATTATATTTTTAATAATTTTTTTAATTCGTTAAAATATTAAATACGTTTTTTTATTTTTTAAATAAAAATAAAACGTTATTATTTTTAACGTTATTAATATAAATAGCTATTATTATTAAAAATATTATTTTTTAAATAAATTACGTAAAAAACTTAAAATTAAATCGGTTGTAAAATAATCGAAAAACGATTTCGAAATAAATACTAACTGCAACGAAATTCTTTTTTTTTTTTATTATATTTTTTTCGACTTTTTTTTTACGTATTTGCTATTATTACGTATTATTTAAATAACAGTTTATATTTCGATATATAAACTATTTTATAATTTAATAACATATAATAATAATAATAAATTACTGCGTAATTAATACGTTTAAGCTATAGTATATACGTGGCAACCTAACAGTTGCCTAAGTAATAAAGCAATCCTCAAGTGCGAGGGGGGGGGGGTAATCCTCAGGTTGTCCGATCGCTCCTGTTTTGATATCATGTTGGGGTAGGAATTTGCAGGGGGGTGTGAGGCGCTTGCCTGCTGTACAGTACCTCCTTACCGTTGCCAAGCATGCGAAGCACAACGCGAGACGCCCGCCTCGATGTCATAATGCACACCAACCAGTGCCATCTCGCGTCGTACCGTGTGATAAGTTTGCCTTGACCGACAGAAAAATGGCCAACGTCGCAATGAGAAGCTCCACTACAGCACCGATGCTAACCTTCAATATTTCTGATCGGGATCCCCGGATGTATGCATCGCATTGCCCCATGAGCATTTCGTAGGTACTTGGAGGCTTTCCTAGCGAAGCGCCCCCGACAACCCCAAAGTCCAGGCTTCCGTATCGTTGTGTATCACAGGCCGCCAAACTGTCATTTGTTGTGTGGTGTTTATGAAGGCTAGCCTTCAAGTATCGCATTTCAAAGGCGTAGTACAATAGCCTCAACTTCTTGAAACAAGCACGCTTGAAAAAAACGGTCTTGAAAGCCAAACACTCATCATTCCCCATCAAAACCCCCATTACCAAACTGTCACCAGATCACATACCCGATTATGAGCTCCTCAATTGCAGAAAGCCTCAGGCCGAAGCTTTCGGCCGGTGCCAGTGTGCTCGGCCCCGGCGATGAGGGGTTTGCTCCTCTCGTCTCCCGATGGCGAGAATACCACGCCCCCTCCGTGGCCGTGCTGGTACAAGCAGCAACGGAGAGCGACATCCAATATGCTGTAAGTTGGCATCACAATACACATGCTTCATTGCTTCCAATAAGGCGGGAATATGCAACTAAAGATCACCAGGTCCGCTACGCGAATCAAAACGACATGCCGTTCTTCGCAAGATCTGGAGGTCACGGGGCGACCAAAGCACTTGGCTTGGCCACCAACGCCCTCCAGATTGACTTGCGTAAGATGAATGAAGTCAAAATTGCCAAAGACGGCAAATCCGCCAGGATTGGAGGCGGCGCAAACATCAAGCAAGTTGTCGACGTCCTTGAAAATGTTGGCAAACGTACAGGTAAGTTCAGAATCTACCGTCACATCACCCGTCGAACAGAGCAAACAGGGATGAGAATAAAACACAAACTAAGCTGTGTCTCAGTCACTGGAATCTGTGAGCTTGTCGGCTTTTCCGCGCCTGTCCTCGGTGGCGGTCACGGGTGGCTCCAAGGTGAATACGGTCTCCTCGCTGATCAAGTCATATCGGCACGCATCGTTTTGCCGAACGGCGAGGCTGTTACTGCTTCAGAGAACTCGCACCCTGATCTCTTCTGGGCCCTGAGAGGAGCTGGCCATAACTTTGGCATTGTGGCTGAATGGGAGTATCGTATCTACGATGCGAACCCCAAGGCCCCAAAATGGTCTTACGAGATATTCATCTTCCCAGGTGATAAACTCGAGGAGCTGTACACCCTGCATGACGAGATGCAAAAGAACCAGCCCGCCCATGCTATCCATTGGAACTACATCATTCGAGTCGAGCAGATTGACCCCAACCATGTAAGTAGTCACCACTTGATGCTGCTAGAATCCATAATCCCGGTGAATGGGTGAGTTGACACACGATGTAGCCCATCATATGGTATGGCATTATCTACGACGGTCCCGAAGACGAGGCCCGGGTATACGCTAAACCGCTGCATGACATCGGCACCCCCTTTCCTGTCCAAGCAGGGACGGCTACGACGCATGAGCTTGCTGCACTCACGTACCAGGACGTTGACGGTCCAGGGTGTGCGTATGGCTTGACTTCCCTGCGGTACCCGATAGGACTCAAGACGTTCAATGTCGCTGCCGTCCGCAAGGTATTCGATTACATCGACAAGAGCTTTCGAGAGATCCCCGAGATCGCCGGGTCCTTTTTCCTGCTAGAGGGTTACTCGGTCCACGCCGTGCAGGCCGTCGACGAGAAGAGCACGGCCTTTCCCCACCGTAGCGACAACATCCTGGTGACATCGTACGTCCAGTACAAACCAGACCCGAGAGTCGATCCGCTCGCCGATGAGTACGGGAGGACCCTGCGCAAGATATTGCTCGATGCGAGCGACGACCCGGGGCATCTTCGTGCGTACGTGAACTATGCGCACGGCGATGAGGACCTGCGCGAGGTGTACGGGTGGGAGGACTGGCGACTCGTGAAGCTGAGGGAGCTCAAGGCAAAGTGGGATCCCGAGAATAAGATGAAGTACTATGTACCTATTGTGTAAGGAGCTTCACATGAATGGTACAACGCTAGTAGTGTCAAAAATGATACATGGTTATCCCGTTGATCATTTTAAGGTCTAAGTTCCCCGAACTACTCGCCCGGGGTGAAGCTATTTTATATACACTCGGGTGGTTACGTATAGGGCGTTCTCCAATATATTTAGCCGTTATGGCTTTAACACTCCTTTTCGATCTATGCGTAATTATACTAATGCTTGATAAGGATATTCCCTTTTTAATAAGAGACTATTAATAAGTACTCCCTCTGACACTGAATAAGGAAGTTAGCTGTGGATATTTTCGGAAAAAAGGTTTATCGAGATCTTCTTCGAGGGGTTTTTTTCTGAACCCGATTACTAGCGGCCGCAGTTACCGTCCTTTTCCCCCTTTTACAGCTAGTTCCGTAAAGCCCCTGTCTACCGTTCATATATCCCTTTATTGCTTTTTGACCACCTTCGCTTTTTATTTTGCTTCTTTAGCCTCTTTGCGATAACCTAGACGTAATTAAGGCACAAGTTATATATATCCACCAAGCCGGCAATCTATAGGCTCTTAAAACAAAGTGTCCTCTTCGTCGTTACAAGTACGTATTTTTTCTATAAAAAGTTATACGTACTATCCTTTCCCACAGTTAGTGGCATTAGGAGGATACCACACCGTAAGGCCGGTGGTCTTCGACTTTAAGTACTTGCGGATTTACTTTTGGCAGCCGCCTTAGACTTAACACACTTTTGTGTCTCTTCCTACTTGTCCAAAGGTAAATTAATAATGGTCCCAAAAACGACGTGCTTTTTTTGCTAGCCATTCTCCTAGAGATATAATTGGCGCCACGAACTTTTCTATAAGTGCCGTGACTTATCAAATCTCTTTTTCAAAGATGGTATTTTGCGGGTGCCTTGTTTTGGTTTTTTTTAGGAACTTCTTAATCTTATGCCGTTAAGTCTAGGCCTTCTGCATCTCGGCAGGTGTCTTGATCTTATGCCGTCAAGTCTAGGCCTTCTGCATCTCGGCAGGTATCTTGATCTTATGCCGTCAAGTCTAGGCCTTCTGCATCTCGGCAGGTATCTTGATCTTATGCCGTCAAGTCTAGGCCTTCTGCATCTCGGCAAGTAATATATTGTCTTAAAACGCTACTTGCTTCTTTGGAACTACAGGTGCCTCGTGTTTTTTACGTCTGTCGGAGTTGGTTTTCCATCTTATCTATAGTCCGAACTATTTGGCGCAGCTCCTTTTTTAACAAGTCTATGTAGGTCGTCCATCTATTGTCCGAACTGGTTTCACGCAGCTTCGTTTTGACGAGTTTAATGTGGACCATCTATCTATTGCCCGAACTATTTGGCCCAACTTCGTTTTGACCTTTGCAATAATTTAATAGGTGTTTTTCTGCGTCTTATATAACGCTATTTCTTTAATTTGGTTTGGATAATAAATTTCGATAGTTAAGTTTTAGAAGTCCATCATCGAGCCCATTTTGGGGATCGTTTAGCCCTAGTATTCCAGGCCTAGTGCCGCTCTGAATTTTTCAAATGCATAATGGGGTAAAGGCTTGGTAAGTCCGTCTGCCACTTGATTTTCGGTAAGAATATATTTGAAGTCAACCTCGCCGGCGACTACCTGCTCGTGACACTAGCGATCTTGAATCTCTATGTGCTTGCTTCGACCGTGTGGCGGTGGGTTGAAGGCGGCTGAGATGGCCCCCTGGTTGTCACCGTAGATGATTGTTGGCATATCGTTCGTAGTAGCTCCTAGCTCTGCGAGTAGCCGCCGGATCTAGACCGCTTCTTTGGCAGCTTAGGTCTGACCCTTGAGTTCGGATTCGAACGATAATAATGACACTGTTGGCTGCCGTTTGGAGCTCCAGCTGACTGCGCCGCTACCGAGGTTAAAGATATTGCACTATAAACCAACGCTCTGCTTAGTATCATGTAGTCATCTCTTCTATCTTGCTCATATATAACCCTTGCAGACGGCACTGCTCATAGGATAGGCACAACTAGTAATACGCCAAGCTTTAATAAAAAAGACGAAAACTTTAACAATCCTGGTTTTACAAGCAGTCGACAGCTTTTAATTAGCATTACTTGTATTTTTGCTATATGATTTTATCTACTATTACGTATAGCTAAAAACTTTAACATCGAGACGGACCGGTAACACTTAGTAGGCCTGCTTACGGTTTATTTCGTAGTATTTAGGCTACGAAATAACAAAAGGTTTTTATTAGGCTTCGGTAGCAAATAAAGCTTAACCGAAGCGGCCGAGGTTAAACAAGGTTACGGCTTTAATAACGTATCGTTTAAGTTAACGCAAGGTTTTTTCGGCTAACAAATCGGAGGCGTTATACTTTTAAATAGCAAGGCCGAAAGTAACATGCGGATTAGCCTATCGTTTAATATCGTTTAAAGTAATAACCGGAAAGCCGACTTTTTTTATAGTAATCGAAATATGCAATAGCTGCTTATATACTAAAACAACGAAAGCGTCTCTTATATCCCACGTTTAAACCCTATAGTAAATAAACAGGTAATTAATATAAAAGAAGCAAGTTAAAAACAAAGTTAAACAAACTAAATAACCTTATCGAAAATAATTTTTTAAAGCTTTTTCGAATTATGGCAAGCTACGTAAATAATTACGTGCTCGCTGATTAAAATATAGTTATTGCTTTATATTAAACACGCAGCAACGATATAGACTTAATAAGTAATAAAGCTTTACAAAAAAGCCTACGTTTTTATATTATTTATAATATAGCAATCGGGTTAAACTACGCCTATATAAATGTATAAGATTAATATGGTTGCTAAATATGAAAAAAAGAACGAAAATACAAAGCGTACGTAATATGGATATAAAAAAAGGAAAGGCAAAAAAAACGGGAAAAGAGGCTAGTAAGATAGAAAGGAAAAGTAGTAACTAATTACTATCGTACGGGGTGCCACCTACAACTACTTTCCCATTACAAAAACTATAACTTTGTAATACGTTCTTACCCGGTATAAACCAAATTAAAATCAACTCCTTTTTAAAATAATTAAAAATCGTCGAATAAAAAGACTATCCGGCACTTATACGGTACAAAACTGCTATAATCTTAGCAGTTACAATACTCGCGTTATCGTATTCCTTATCAGCCCACATACGCGTTTTTCTTTACTAACAAGTAACAACGACTTAGGCCAAGGAAACGTATCGCGACAGCATTGCCATCAGCCCCTATTAAAAGATCGCGTCCTTATAATACGGTATAAAAAAAAGGACTAATTTAAAATAGTCTTGCTAACATTTACACTTTTTATCGTTCGTACAAACGTTCGAGGCCTGGATATGAGCGCATATATCCTAAACATGTCTCCGCCCAGTCTTACTACTTGCAAATTAACCAGGACACCTATCTTAAAAACACGTACGGTAGCTTCCAAACATAGACCGAGTGGGAGTACTCTTATCTCTGATCTCACCTTTATGTCTGTAGAACTCTGGCCCGACCAACGACTACATGTAATGTCCACGATACGACTATAAGAACGCCTTACCCAGTATGCCGCTCTATTACTTCGCCTCCTGCCAATAGAGTGGTATGCCCAAATATGCCTGCAGCTACGTCGCAGCAGCATGGTGTCCCGCACCACTCGCCTAATGGTTGCAGAGCTCGAGGTCTTTTCCTGCATGATAAAGCAGAAGCCTATTAGCCAATCGACTCCAGAAACAAAGGCCTTCATGCAGACGTGCCGGCGCAGTTCAGCCCACGAAGCAGAGCGGTGAAATACGATGCGCCTTGCTTTCTTTGGCTTTGGCCTTTTGCCTTCTTCTCTCCTCACTCTATTATGTCCTAATATAATCAATATCCGGATGTCCTCGCTTATATCTATGTAACAGACAGCATTTCAAGCCGGCCAAAATGCCTTTCTGTCAAACCTAACGCGCATCATTGCATTTAATAAGCCCACAATAGCCAGCCAGCCTTAAACCCATAATGACTATACTGTAAAGTAAGTTTATACTTTGCTAAAAGAACTTACAGCAGTAACTGCCATACTGGATAAAGAACACGATAAGCTGCCCAAATTGCCGAACGATCCTAACACGTATACTCTAAGGTCTATCGGCAAACATAACATTATTATTACTTGTTTTCCTAAAAATATAACTAGTAACAATCCCGTAACTACAGTTGCCGCCTCCATAATTATTACGTTTTCAGCTATCCCTTTGATTGCGACTCCGACTCCGGTTTATCTTAGGTTCTTCAGACTATATTCGTTCGGACCGTGGCGGGCTACGCCCGCTACTAGCCATAACTTAACGGTTATACGCCCGTGCGTATATATTTATAGGTCTAAAGCAGGTATCCGAACGAATATAGTTTAAAAAACTTTTATCGATTTTAGCGCTAGGGTTTACTTTTTTTATATTTATAGTATATATTTTATAATCGAACATAATATTAAAATATATATTATTAATAAAAAAAAATATTGTCAGAGTTTTATATAGCTTGTTTAATATTTAAAAACTATTTTTTATATTGTATAAAATTATAGTTATTATGTCCTAGTTTTAAAAGTCGCTTAAGTTAAGATTTATTTACGATATTTTTATAATAAACTATAACTTTGCATTTTTTTAAAATAACGATAAACTTTTTTAAAACGCCGATAAATTCGATTCGGATTTTAATATAATCGAATTTAACGATTGCTTAACGATTGCAATATTTAATACTATTATTAATAAACTTAATAGTTTTAATAAATTAGCTAATTAGTTTATATATAAATTATCGGCTTTATAATATATTTAATACGTTTAAAAACGTATTAAATCGTATTATAATTATAAATAACAAATAATATTAAAATATAGCTTTATTTAAATAGTAATAAATATTATTTTTAATTAAAAAACTATTAAATAAATTAATAAACTTAAAATAAATAGAAAGCTAAATCCGTTTTATATAACAAATTATTTTTCGATATAGCAATATAATATTAACCGTATAAACTAAATATAATAAAACTATTATACTATAAACTATATTTATTATTATATAAAATATAGTAAATATATCGTTATATTTATTAAAACAATTAAATAAAAACTAGTTCGAAAAAATAGCTAATATATTTAATACCCGGTTTTTATTTATAACTAATAAAATATATAAAGTAAATATTTATTTTATTTAATAAAAATAAATTAAACAATTAATACTTATTATATTATAAACTAATACTATATAAATAAACTTAGTTTTAAAAAAATTTACTTATATTATTTTCGGCTTAAAGCAAGCTATATATAAACAGTTTTTTAACTTGTTTTAAAACCTAAATTTTAATTAAAAAATTACGTTCGTAACTATTAATAAACTGTATATAATATATTAATAACGTAATTTCCGCGTTATATATTTTAATATATATTATATAAAAACCTTGGTCTTTTAGAGTATACCGTGGTTTAAATATACTATTATATTAAATAAAATAACAAAAAAGTCTATATTATATACCGCTAGTTTTTATAAAAAAAGGACAAATATAGGTAAACTATTCTTTATTACGGCTTCGGTTAACCGGCCGAATATTTCGTTTATAGTAATACTGTTAAATAAAAGCTGTTTTTAAAAAAATTATTAACGCTTGCATTTCTTTATCGGTAAAGCATAGCGCGACGTATTATAAACAATTAATAAAACAATTATTTTTATTAATAATAAATAAAAACTAACGGCAACACGTTATTACTTAATGTCGACTTTTTAAAGTTTAGGCTTTTTTACGTTAAAAATTAAGCATATTATTTAGCGGTACGATACCGATATTAAACTAAACGACTAAAAACGTATATATACCGATTTTATTAATATAAATTTTTATTATTAAATTATAATCGCGATAATAGTTTTTAATATAGAAATAAATATTTATAACGTTACGTAAATAATATAATACGGCTTTATTACGTTTAGAAATTTTGTTAATATATTATAAAAGTTTAATAAAGCAGTTTAAAATAATATAACGTAAAAAAAAGCATATTTTTTAGTTCTGTATTAATATTTTAACTTTTTTAAGGTAAATAAAATTAACGCTTAATTTATTTAGCTAAAACGTTAGAATAAACCGCCAAAAAATAAGCCGAATAATTTACGTTATATAATATATATCGATAACGTTAATATTAATAAATTTGTTATAAATATAAAACGTAATTTTACGCGGTTTACGCCGATAGACATAATTTTTTTCGCGTTAGTTTAATTAAGAAAAAAATATTTAGGCCTTAATATAAACCCGGAACTAAAGCAATTTAGCTTTATTTAACCGGTAAAATAATTAAAGCATAAAAAAAAATCAAACAAAATTAAAAAATAAATAGCTTAATATATATAACTTTATTAACGTTAAATATTATCGAAAATATACGTTAATACTTTTATAATAAAATATAGAATAATTAAACTATAAAAAAATAAAAGGGTATAAGTTAGTACTGCTTTATAAATATTATAATTTATGCAACGCCGAGCTTAAACGACTTTTAAAGCTTTTGCTTAAACCGCCAGTTTAATCGGCGCTTTAAAAAAATATTTTTTAATAGTTTATATAACAAAAACTATAAAATATATATATAAAATACGTTCGTATTTTATTCGGGAAAACGTTATATATTTATAACGTACCGGATTGTTTTTTTATACTAGTTTAAATATAGTAAACTATTTTAAAAATCTTTAAAAAAAATATAAACTTGTTTAATTTTTATTAATTAATAAATAACGCAATATACGTTTATAAATAAAAAAAGTAAGAAAAATACGAAAAAAAAATATATATATAGTTATTAAATAGGTTTAAACGGGTTTATTAAAAGCATATAAAAAACTTGGTTAAGAAAACGCAAATAAAGGCTGTAAAAAAAACAACGCTTATATCGACGCCAAAATTGAATTTAACGACGTAGGTTAAACAATAGCTATTAAGTATTCCGTAAATGTTTATTTTTTTAACTTATTGTACGTTATTGTAACTTAAACCCGTAACGCCTAATTTGTTGTTTTTATCGGCAATAACGTTAAACGCGCTATATTATAATCTTTTAAGCCGTATAGTAATATTTATATCGACTTTGATACTATATATATAATATTATATATTAAAGCATAATAAAAAGTTATTAAAATAAAAAAGTCTAAAAAAATTACGGAAAAAAAGACAAAACGTATAATTTAACGTCGTATAAAATAAAACTAAATATAAATATTTTAACATTAGGTTTTATCGTTTACGTTTATATTAATACTATTATTTTCGTCGGACGTATATAAACGTTAGCTTTTTTTATTTTTTATAAAAAAATGATTTTTTATACATATTATTAAATTGTTTTTTTGTTTTAATACTTGTTTTAATTTTATAACTTTATTATTAAATTTATCGATTTTAGTATTTATAAAGCGCTTTACGCCGACTATTAATAAATCTAAGGCGTTAAATAAAGCATACGTTATAATAAACCCGTTTTAATATTTAATTGTTTCGCCGTTAACGTATAATTTATACGCGTATTTTATTATATCTTAAGTAATATTAATATTATTATAACGTCCGTTTTTATATATATAAAACAAACGTTTTATATTATTTTAGATTATAGTAATATACGGACTTATAATTAATAGCCGATTAAATATAACAAATACGTTATATATTAAATTTTTTTTCGTTTTAATATTAATAGTAAATACGGTATTAATATATTTTAATACTAAATCGATAACTTTTTAATTATTATTAATAGTAATATATCTAACGAAACTAAATCGTAAAATGTTAATAAATAACGCAAGATTTATTACGTCCGGGTATAATAGCTATACGAAATAAAGTATTTCCGGCCTATAATTATTAAATTTCTTGCTATAAAAAAAACAAATAGTTAAAAAATAATTTGCCGTAAAATACTATAGTTTTTAATTTATATAGCTTTAACTATAATTAATAAAAAACTTATAGTATATATATATTAGCAAGTATTTTAAAATTTGACGTCGATTAATTTATAATTGCTATTTAGATATTTTCCGGTTTAACCGGAATAGCTATATTATAATATTTAAATGCTCTTAATTTTTTATATAAACAATTCTAAATTAAGCGTTTTTATTATTTTATTTATTTATTTCGGTTATATATCGTTAAGTAATAATAAACTATTATATATAAAATCGTATATTAAAAAAACAAAGATCTAAAAATAAAAAGCATTATAAAGCAGTAATAAAGCTTAGTAATACCGTATACGATTTTTTATAATATATTGCCTTTGTTTAAAAAGCTATACGTTTTTTTCAATTAATAAATCCTAAAAATTTCGGAATATTAACTATATAAAATTTAATATAATATAGAAAAAAACTAATATAGAAAATATTTATTACTTTTTATTATATATAATATTAGTTTTAATTTAAAAAGCCTAAATCGTTTAAATAAAAAACGTAGTTTTTTAATCGCTATAAATTATATTAATCGATAATTGTATTTTTTATAATTTAATATAATTTAAAATAATATATTATAAACTTAATATATTTTATTTATTTTTTTTCGTTTTTGTTAATTATAAAAGTTTATAAAATATAATTAACGTTATTTATCGGTCGTTGGATAACTAAAAATATAGTAACATTTTTTAACGATAATTTAAATAAATAATTTATAAAGTTTATTTTTAAATAATATACGGCTTTTTTATAATATTTTAATATTAATATTAAATAAAATAACAGCTAGTTTTTTTTTAAATAGTTTAATTAATTATTATTATAACTATAAAAACGGTTTATATATATTTAAGCTCGAAACGATAAAACAGTTAATAAAGTTTTACATAATATTATTGCAACTTTTTATAAAATTTTAGATATTATTTTAAAAATAAAAGTTATTATATATAAATATAATATATAAATTATAAATAACGCGTTTAAGATTTAGCTATAAAGCTATTAAATTAAAATTAAAGCTAAAACTAAAAATATTGGCTAACTAACGTATTTATAATTATTTTATTAATTAATATAATTGTTTTAAAACAGTTTTATGTTTAATATAAATATTAAACCGAAAGAAAATATTTATAACTTAAGTTTAAAAACCACTATTTTAAAAATATATCCCGAAAAATAATTAGAAAAAATTGCTTTATAAAAACGCGATAATATTAAATAATAAAACAATAATTATATATACGTAAGTAACGTATAAGAAAAACTTTTTAAACTTTAAAACGTTATACGATTTATAACCTATTTACTAGTTTATTAATATAAACTCGAAAAAAGCATAAAAATAAAAAGTAACGTTAATAATATCGGCTTATAAATAACGGAAAAAACCGTTTAATCTATTAAATATTATATATATCCTTTATTTAATACGGTTTTTTTTTAAAAGCCCGAAAAGCTTTTAAATTAAATCTTTAAAATATTAACTTTTTAAATAATGCTATAAGTTTTTTTTAAAAAGTTAAAATATTCGCGATATTTCGAATAACGTTTTTATCGTTAAACTCGATTTAAACGCCAGTTTTATTTAGCCGATCTTAGATCTTTGCGTTTTTTAAAATAATAATTATTTCGCGTATACGAAACTTTAATAAATTACTATTAGCTTTCTAAAAAAAAGCCAGCTTTTTAAAAAACGCTAAAACGTATAGCTTTTATTCCGATTCCGTATCTAAAGTTTTTTAATTATAAACGCTACTTTTAAATTATATAATTATTCGTTATTATTAATTATAATATCCGAATTATCGTTGTTTTTTTTTATTAGTAAATTTTATATTAAAGTTTAATATCGACGTTAAAACGTTTAAAAAGTCGTTTAATTCGGATAAAAAATTAGGTATCGGCATTATACGCGTAATATTTATAAATATAAAAAATAAACGCAAAAACGACGATAAAAAAGCAAACAAATTTTATAACCGAAAATCTATTTTCGTAAAATAGTATAGTAATTATAGCAATAATTAATATATAAAAAATAATATAACGTAAATTATAGTATAATATATTGTATATAATTTAAAATTTTGGATTTAACGTAATATTCGTTAATTATAGTCGAAATATTAATTTTTAGTTCTATAAATGAGCGCAATTTTCGATAGCCTGTTTTTAAACCAAAATCCGTATGTGTTTTAAGTAGGTAAAGAGAGGTTGTAGTTGGTTAGGTAGTGGTGTGGCTAGGCAGGTACATATACACGGACCTTCTGGTCTGAGGCCACCTGAGATAAACTCCGGTACGGCCAAGACTTTAGCCTGGCAAAGGTTCGACCAATCAGACTTCAAGCTTTTTAAATATATCGCTTCACTGCTAAATATCGCCTATATAATACGTTCAAATTAATTTAAAAAAATGTTTAATATAAAAGCTATTAAGTTATATACTAAGTAATTTTTATTTATTATTTATAGGCTATTGTTGTGTTTAAATCGTTTTAAACCATCGCTGTATTATTCATTAAATACATTTAAAGGTGTGGTCCGGGGGTGGTGGGGACGTCAGGGGGGGTGGAAGTTCACGGAGTCGGAGTCGCAATCAAAGGGATACGAATCGGCTCAATAATAAGCATCGGCGGTAGCATTCTACTATATATCAAGCTTAGCGATATTATAATAAACACACTAACTAACTAATACCCTAAAGTTATTCAGTAAAACTTTAAAAAAGTAAAAAATAACAAAAAGCTAAAACGGACCGGTACATTTAACAATCCGCTATTTTTATTATTTACTGCTTTTATTAAACTAAAATCAAAACATAAGCAAATAAGCTTAAAAGTATTAAACATTCTAAAAAAATTAGGAAAAAATAGCCGCGGTTCCGTGCGAAATACCTAAAATCCGATTAACTACAAAACGTATTATTCGATACAAGCTACTAGCACGTAATTAAAAAAAACCTAAGTTTAAACGTTACTCTAACGCGCAATTAAGCCACCGAAAGCAAGCCTTATAAAATGCAAATTTATTACGGTTTAATTACGTTTAGTAACCGCGTTATTGAAAACGCCAAATTTTAAAACACGTTTTATTAAAAACTTATAAAACGTATTTTACGTTAAAATAAAAGCGGCTAAATTAATAAACAACTTTTTTTATATTGTTATATAAAAAATCAATAATTATATAAACTTGCGTAAAAACGACGCCTAATAAAAACGTGCTGCTGCCGTAGCCGTAGCATATATTAAAAAACATTTAAGCTATATTTAGCCAAATAACGTCGATAAAAAAACGGCAGTAAAAAATATACTTAATAGCAGTTAGTTAATTTCAAGCCTATTTATTTTTAATATACACATCGTTCTAATACGTCTTATAATTTCTAGTACTATACTTAACATCAAAAATAACACTACATATATAAAAGATTACCTCAATAAAAAAAAAACATTAATATCTTCGATTAGCTCGTATCAACTAATTACAAACCGTAATAAACCAACTATTTATATAAACAACAGCTAAAAACAGGGGAATAGTTGCTTAACTCTAAAAAATACCAGAGCTAGGTTAAAAAACCCAACTAAACACTATTTTACCCAGAAATCCCTAAAGCTAAAAAAACGATCCTAATATTAATTATCGTTAACGATCTCGAAACCAAATTTCGTAACGAAGCTACTGCCGCAATAACCTATATTTATTGCAACTATATACGTTAAAACGAGCAGACTTTTAAAAGCTTACTATCTAATCTGTTAAAACAACTCGCTCGTAACCAGCCCTCTTTACCGCATCATCTTAAGAAACTCTACAATCGGCATAAAGCCAAACAAACTCAACCATTTTTAAATAAAATGTCAAAAATACTCGAATCAGTCATTCTATTAAACATTAAAGTCTTTATTATTATTAACGCTTTTAATAAATGCCAAATTTCTAACGGCTACCGTATAAAGTTTTTGTTAACAGTTTTCAACTTTTAGCTCAAAACCAAGGTAAATCTTTTTACGACGTTAAAAATAATACCAAATATTATGAAATAATTCGAAAAAGATTTATCGATCGAGATTCGCACAATAAAACATAATATTTGCAGATACTTATAAAAACATTTACCACAGCTATCGAAATTTATTACCAGTTAACCCGGTTTTTAAAAAAAAAGTACAATAAACATGATATACTTTAAAAACATTATAGTCTATACTAATTATCCTAAGTTTTTATTTGCCTAATTTTATCTCGATTTATTATACGATAAAAATACATAAAAAAATATATAAACAATATTGCAAAAGCTAGCAGCAAAATTAGGTGCTTACGATATTGCATATAAAGCCGCCATAGTACAAATTTAAAAACAACTTTAAAAACAAGTAAAGCGTGCGAAACAAGTTTTATCGTAAATAATATACGCAAAACGGCCATTTATAAAAATGGAATTACAATATGCGCTTGCCGTCGAAATAAACAAACTACAGTTTAATATTAAAATAATATTCCGTAAATCGAAAACGCCGTTTCTTTTTATACTAAACTAGTTACAATTAATAAAAAAACAACGTAATCCGATTAGTTTATTTTATAATATACGACTACTTCGTATAAAGCCAAAGCAAATAGTTTTAAAAAACAGGGTTTTTTATTACGGAAATATGCATTACATATTTTTCTTATCAGAACTTTGCAAATAGTTACTTTAAAACAGACGATAACTTTAAAAACCGGCTAAAACTATACCCTTTCTACGATTACGCCGCTCGTAATTAGGGTTATCATAGCTATAAGCTATTATCAGCATATTAAAACATTATTTTTTTTCTTTAAATGCTAGCTTAGGTTAAAGTATTAAGCTAGGCTTTTATAGCTAGCGATCGATATAAATAAAAAGGATATAGTTAAAAAATACCAACGCATATAACTAGTTTGCACTTTGTAGCATACTTTGGTTTAAAAGAAATGACGGTAAGCGTGCTTATTAAATAGGACATAAATCTAAAAAACAGCTACGGCCGGATACCGCTATCGTAAGCGGCAAAAAAAAAAGCACGAAACTGTGGTCAAGCTGCTGCTAGCGACCGAAGGCGTCAACCCCGACTCGAAAAATAAATACGGCCAGACACCGTTGTCGTAAGCGGCAGAAAGAAGGCATGAGGCTGTAGTAGAGCTACTACTACAAATAGATGCTAATTGTAATATGGTTAACGATGGTGGACTAACTGCACTTTAGCGTGCAGCATTTAATCATCACAACGTAGTGGAACTCCTGCTGCTTAATAGTGGAGGTTTTATTCCTCCAGACTTCTATGGACTTTAGCAGTTTTTCCTTAATGGTTCAAAGTAAATATATATCATTCGCTACTTTCACTTTTAGAATTCTTTGTGTATAGTTTATCGAATATAGTGTTAATTTAAACACACTTTAGACCTAGTTAATATAAATATAAACGTCTTTATTGTGTTTATAAGAATGATTTGTCCGAGATCCTTTAATAAAAAGCGCGTTATAAAAGTTAGATAGAAAAAATACCGCAATAATAAAACATACTATAACTTATTCAAATTTAACTATTTAATCGATACACGATTACGAAAATAAGAGACATTAAATATACATGCCGACCCCGGTCTCTTTTATAGAGATTGGATATATACTGTTTTGGTCTTTATATAGTGTTGCTCTTAACATCCCTACGACGGCAAGTCATCTACGTAGTGTAGCGAGTTCAAAGCTTTGTCGCTATTTGCTGCTGACTTGGTCGCACCAGGGGTACAAGTAGTATCAGTATTGTTTCGATTGGCTGTCCCTTGTCAAGCTGCCGAGATGTTCCCGTGTCAAGCATTCGCATGGCGAGGTCGAGATGGCAGTTTGACGTTTGGACTACTAAGTAAAGCCCTCTCCGCTACCGACTTCCTAGGAAGTCGGTCATCCTGCTAGGGCGTCAGCTCATCACTGATGTACGTTCAAACAAAGAAGGACAAAAGTCGATAGATCTATACTGTTACGAGACTTTATTATATTAGGTATTTTATACGTAGGTTGTTCTTATTATACTTAGCCTGCATTAAATGAGAGAATTGTGTATTTTAAATCTTGAACGAGACAAAGTATTTTATTTATGTGTTAATACGTAGGTACTGATGGAGGTATATGTATTAGTTCAGCAAAGTAATCGTCGGCTTTCGGGTTATAATCAAGGTTGTGATTTTAGTGACTAATTAGTGACTAAAGACTAATTAGTCAGTCACCCTACTGACTAAGACTACATTTTATTTAGTCAGTCAGTCACCCCGGTAACTAAGACTGACTACAAAAATTTGTAGTCAGTCTTAGTGACTAATTAGTCACTAAATTAATTAATATAATTAATTAAAAAGATTAAAATTATTAATAAAAAAACGGGGCTAGCCCGGAATAATTCCGGAAAAATATAATAAATATTAATAATATTAATATTATAATAATTTTATTTTTACCGAATTTATTATTATATATTAAGATTTATACGGCTATTTTAATATACGGTATATTTTAATAAACGATATAGTATTAAAAATTAAAATCTATTAAAATAATTTTAAATAAATTCGAAAAAAATACCGTATTATTATATTAATAATATATTATTTAATATATATTTTTACTATTTAATATAATAAAAACTAGATTTTTTATTAGTTTTTTAAAAATTAAGTGATTTTTTAGTCACTAATTAATCACTACAGACTGACTACATTTAGTCTTAGTCAGTCAGTAGTGTGACTAAGACTACATGTAGTCAGTCAGTAGGGTGACTAAAACTAAAAAATCTGACTGACTAATTAGTCACTAAAGACTACAGACTTTTTTCACAACCCTGGTTATAATACAATTACAATTTTAGCGCAATCAGTTAGGGGTTTGGCCGCGGAACGATTAAGCCGATAAACAACGCTAGACAAGAAACTCTGTTACGAAGCTAATAAGAAGCCAGATAATGTTACACACCGAATCGAAATCGCTGAGAACACACTGTTCGAGCCCGGTCTTAAGCCGTCGAGCGTTTTCTTTAAACAGTCCAACAGTCGTAATGCGGGACGCAAAGTCTGACGGCAAGGTGAGGTAATAGATGTAATTGGGTTGGATCGTGGTGGCGGGAGGGTCACGAAATCACTGTACAAGGTTTTTCGAGCTCGGTCTCAAGACGTAAGGCACTGTTGGCGGAATGATGGAGGTATATGTACCAGTTTAGCAAAGCAATCGTCGGCCTTCGGGTCATAATACAATTACAACTTTGGCGCAATCAGTACCTCGTTTGACCAAATGCCAAGACT
>JAJJXC010000103.1:0-30172 GCA_022432385.1 Xylariaceae sp. FL1272 | reverse complement strand
CGTAATTAATATATTAATTTATTGCAAAATATATTATATTACGTAGTAATTATTTATTATACGGTAGTAACTATTAAACGGCTTATTTAATTGTTATAGTAACTGTATACGTTTTTTATTTTATATATTACAAACTTAATTACTGCGTATATAAATATTTTTTAAAAAAGCAAAAACGTATTTTCGGCAAATAGTAAATATTTATTAAAACAAACAAATTTATAACTTAATATTATATATATTTCGATAAAATTAAATTTAATAATAATAACGCATTCGTTAATAAATATTACGAACGTATTTTAATAATTAAAGCATTATTAAAAAATAACGATTATATTATTAAAATATACGTAATTACGTATATAATATCGCAAATCTATAAATATCGCTAATTTGTAAAAACTTTTACGATAACGAATTAATTTATATATTTTAATTTTTTTTATATTAATACGTTATAACGTAAAATAATATTAAAGTATTATATTAATACCGACGTCGCTAAAATTTTATTATTAATAAAGCTTAAATATAAGCTTTATTTAATATTAACTTTAAAATAAAACTAGATCGTTTAATAAAAAAAAATATTAAAATAAAGTTCGGTAATAACAAAGCTATTGTATTTACTAGTACTTTAAAAATATTTACTGTTTTCGGAGATTAATTTTTTATATTATTTTAAAGATTTTATTTTTTGTTTTTTAAAAAATATAGACCGTTTCGGTATATATTTCGATAATATATGCGATTTTTTATAGCATAAAAACGGCAATTTTATTATTAAAATCGTTTAAAAATAAAATTATTTATAGTTTTATTTAAATAAAATTAAAAAAATTATTTATTAATATAACCGAAAATAAATTACGTAATCTATATTACCGTTTTGGATATTTTTACGCTATAAGGCTATATTATATATTAATTATAATAAAAATACGATAACGTTAATTTAAAATCTTCGAGCAAATAAGTAAAATATATACCGCTTATTAGTTTTATAACGTAATACTTAAACGTTTTAAATTTTTTTTAAAAAACGATATAGATTTTAATTATAAAGTTCTCGTTAACGTAATATATTTAAACGGCAAAGCCGTTTTTTATTTTATTAACGCCGCAACTTTATTTTAAAACGTAGCATTTTTGCTATTTATAATTGCAAAAAATACGTAAAGATTTTCTGTAAAATCTAGATCGATATTTATATAAGCCTTTTTAATGTTATTATATATAACGCCGGAACTAATTTTATATTACGAAAATTCTGTAACAAAGCCTATATATAAGTATTATAGTTAAAAAAATATTAATAAAAGTTTATTAAAATATTAAAAAATTCGAATAAACTTATAAACTTTTTAAAAAAGCTTAAAAATTATTAATGCTAAATTATATATAGTTTGTAGCTTTAAAACTATATTATAAATAATTATAAAAATAGTAAATAGTATTGCCGGTTTTAATAGCTTAGTCTTAATTTTTTTAGTTTTCGAAATATATTTATATATAAATTACGATTTATTTTTATTTTTACTACGTTATAACGTATAAAAACTTTTAATTTAGTTATAAAAGCATTAAAAATTATAAAAGTAATAAAACAAATTTATAACGCCTTAAATATACGTAACGATCTAGACGTTATAAACATTTTTACGTTTTTTATCGGTTATAAAATACGCGTATATAAAAAAAGCGAAAAATAAACAAAATTTTATAAGCTTTTAAATATTAACGGCTATAATTTAATTATTAATATTAACGGCTTTATAAAATTTCGATTACGTATATAAAGCTTTTTTATTATAAAACTTTAAAAAAAATACTAAAATATTTTTAATAACAAGCGTATTATATATAATTATAACTTATATAATAATAACTTTTTATATTTAATTAAGCTAACTAAATAAATAAATTTATTTTAATTACGTAATTTATATTATATAACTTTAAAACGCAGATAAAACGTTTTAAAAACAGTAAAAACAAAATTAAAATCCCGAATTTTATAAACTATTAAAAGTTTATAGATTTAAAAGTTTTTATAGTTTAAAAACGTTTTAATAATAATATTAAAACTATAGTTACCGTTAAAAAAAGCAGTAATCGAGCTACTACGTCGTTACTATAATAAAAAAACTATTATAACTATTAGTAACTTTTTTAAAGCTAGCGATATTTTTAAGTTTAAAAAACATTTAAAAATAGTGTTTTAAAAATTATACTATACGATTTAAAAGTTTACGCAGGTTTTTATATTTTAAATATGCGTTATATATAAAAATTAAAATAAATAAAAAACAATAAACTTTATAAAAAAAAGCCGCTTTATTATATAAAAATATAACGATACTAAAAAATAAAAGATTTTAATATAATTTTTAACTGTTTAACGTATATTTTAATGCTTATTAAACACGTTTGCTTTTATTTTAATAAAAGTATTAAAAGCGTAAATAATACTACGCAATATTATATAGGTTTATATATAGTTAAAAAATACGTTTATTAAACGTATTTACGCGGCGTTTTTTTAAAAAAGTTAAAAATCTTAATATTTTAAAGGTTTAATTATAAAGTCGTAAAGTTTTTTATACGGCATTGTTAAAATAAAACTATTTTAAATAAACAATTTATTATAATTATATATTTAAAACTTTAAAAATAATAACTTTTTAAATATAACTTATATTTTTTTATCACCCGATTACGATTACGTTAACGATAATAATTTCGCGATTATTAGCTTTTAAACTAAAGATATTTATTAGTTAATAATATTTTTATTTGTTTAAAAAAAGCCAAAATGTTTTATATTTCGGTTTAAAGCCAAATACTATTTTTACGATTTTTAAACATTTAATTTTAATAAATATTACGTAATATTTTATAACGATAATACTATTTACGTATAATAAAAAAATTAAAACAAAAAATTAGCCCTTATTATTATTAGCAATAACGATTACTATAAAAAAGTACGTTAAATAACGCGTTTGAAAAACGTACTTAATAAATATATACTAACTTAAAGTAAGCTTTAATTTTTTCCCGCGTTATATTAAACTACGGCCTTTAAAAAAGCGATTATAAAGCTTTAAATACCCGATTATAATAATAAATAAAAAACATAATACGTAGTTTAATTTATATCGATTTTAATTTAAATATTTTAAAAAATCTTTATTTATATAAACGTTTTATTTATAAATAATAAAGATTTAATTTTTAAATAAGCTATATTATTATTTTAGTAAACGAACGTTTTATTATATATTATATATAGCACTTTTACCGCCGAAATTACCGATAACATTATATATTAATTTTTAATTAAATATAAACAAATAATAAAATTAGTTTTTGCTTTTAAAATATACGGCACAGTCTATAGTTTTAATGTAAATTATTATATCGCCGCTATAATTAACTAAATAATAAAAAATAGTGAACTATATATATAAAAATATTAATATAATAAACGTTTTTATTATTATATATACCGAATTTATATTTTTTATATAAAGCTATTATTAAATTTGGTATTATTACTAAAAGCGTTTTATAATAAATATTTATAGCTTATAAAAAGTTATATAAACAAAGCGAGATTATTAAAATGCGATAAATTAACGGCGATAATAATCCCGTTAACGTTATAATAAAAACGGCGTTTAATAAAGCTTTTAAAAGCTCGTCGATAATAATAAATAGTTATTAAAGTTAAAAAATCGGTTTAAACGTAAAAAAATTAACTAAATAAACAATATTTAAAATCGAATATAATATTTCCGACGTTAGTTCGATTTTAAAAAATAATAATAAAAATAACGTTATTAAAATTTTTATATTTAAAATGCTATAATATATTATAAAATATAAATATAAAAACAAAAAAAACTAATAAAAATATATTAGTGTTATAATATATATATATATAGGATATAAAGCAGTATATTAATATAAAGCTATATATTATAATATTAAGTAATCGCGATAGCTTTATATATTAAAACAGAAAAGCTATTAGTATTAATGCGTATATATATATACGTCGATATATTAGCTTTAATATATAAAGTTATTGCTTATATTAATAAAAGCTATTAGCTATAAAACAGCTATTAAATACATAAAATACCGCCTTATTAGATCTTAGTCTATAGCTATTTGCGGAAACCGCTTTTGCGTTTCTTATCATTAATTAATAATTATTTTTTTATAATCTGTATATATCCGTAGCTATATTACGGTCCGTACGGAAAATGGTCTTAACATATATATATATATATTTTTAAAAAATTATTAACGCGTTAATAAAATTAAAAAATATTATTATATATTTTCAAAAATTATAACGCGTTTAAAAAGCAGTTTTTATTAATTGTTTTTTTAATATATATTTAATAATATTTATTTTTAAAATTAAATTTAAAAAATATTTTAACGGCGTATAATTAATTAATTTTTTTTAATAATTATTTTATTTAATTTATAATAATTTATATATAAATATAACGTTTTATTTTTTTTAAATATTAATATTATAAATAAATTAATATTTATTATAAAATAATAAATATGTTTTAATTTTATATTATTTTATAAATATTTTTTAAATATTTTAATACGTTTTTATAATTAAATAAAAAAAGTTAAAAAAAACTTGTTTTTTAAATTAATTATATTATAAATTCTATAGTTTTAAATATTAATAATTTTTTTATTATTATATTAAAATATATTTAATAAAATTTAATTAAATAAGTAAATAAATAATAACGTTATTATTAAAATCTTTATTATTTATTTTAAAAATAATAGTTTACCGTTTAATTTTAATTTAATTATTTTCATTTTTAATATATTAATAATTATTTATAATTTAATAGCCGTTTAATTTATAATACAGTTTTATTTACCGTTTATTATTAAATTTATAAAGTTTTTAAAGTTTAATTTTTTATATTTATTAAAATATTACTTATAGATTTTAATATTTAATAATAAGCTTAACCGGCTTATTTTTAAATATAATAATAAAGATTTACACGTTAATTAATTATAAAAAATTATAAAAAAGAATTTTTTTAAGTCTTTTAATATAGTTTTTATTATTAGTTATTTTTATATTAATTTTATATATATAATAATATATAAAGATTTATTTATAATATTAAATAAAATCGGTATAAATATAGTATATAATTAAAACTTTTTATATATAAAGTTTTTATAAACCATATTAATATTAATATTTATATTAAAATCAATATTAATAATTATTATTTAATAATTCTTTTTTAAATATAGTTTAATTTAATTTAAAAGAGCTATTTTATTTTTATTATTTAAAAAATATTTAAAATAAATTAAATATTTTTTTTAAATAATTTAAATTTTAAATCATTATTATTTAATGTTTATATATTTTAAACTTAATTAATTACTTTAAATACGCCGTGTTTTTTATTACTTATTTATTTATAAATTTAATATAATCTTTTAGTAATATATTTTATTTTTTTTATAATTATAACATTTAAAAAAGTTATATATTTTTTAAACTTTTTTTAATTAAGGTTATATTATTAACTAAGTTTTTTTTTTAGCCGTTTTTATAAATTATTTATTTAAGCTTTTTTTTAATTTTATTAAACTTTTTATTTTTAATTTTTTTAATAATAATAAATCGCGGTTTTTATATATTTTCTTTTTATTTACGCGTTTTAGCTTAAGATTTTATATACTTTAAACATATTTAGCTTTATTAATTATTTTTATAAAAAAATTTAATAAAACTGTATTTTAAATTAAAGCATTTTTTAAGTTTTTATTTAATTAGTATTAATAATAATAAATTAAACGTTATATTCTTAACTTTTTAAATGAATTATTTTTAGTTTTTTTAACTATTATTAACTATTTAATATAAAAGTTTTAAAAAAACTTTTTTTTATTATATTAACTATAATATTTTCTTAAAACATTATAAAATTTATAGTTTATAAATTTAAAATTAATATTCAATTTTTATATAAACTTTTAAAACTTTATTAAAATATATTCTATTATAAAATTATAAAATTTTAATATATTATAATATATGTATTAATTATTTATTACGTTTATATTCATTTTTATAAAAAATTAATTGTTTAAAAAATAATTTATTTAATTAAGCTTTTAAAAAATTATTTTTTATAATTGTTATTATTTATTTTTTAACTTATTAAGTAATGGTTTTTAAATAAGCGTTTAATAGTTATATAATAATATTTTAACGTTATTTTAATTATAATAAAATACGGCGTAAACTATTAAAACCGTTTTAAATAAAACTTATTAACTTTTTATTATATTATAAAATATTTATATAAAATTGGTTTATTTATTATAATAATATAAACGTGTTATATAATAATATTTAAAACGTTAACGTTTTATTACGTAAATATAATACGTTATTATTAATATTAAAAAATCCGTTAATTACGTATTAATGATATTAGTTTACTAGTATGTCATTTAATTGGTTTTTTATTTACTTTAATCTTTTAAGTAATTTATATTAATTAAATAAAGGATGCTGCACTATTATAAGTGCTGCAGCCTTAATAGCTACTAAGGCTACCTCTTTTTTTTTCTTTTTTCATTATTAATATACGTACGGTAATTACTTATTAAGGCCTTGATTTTAGAGTATAATCTACTATCGTAACAGTAGTAAAATCTTTTGACTGCAGCAGCGACGGCGAGGTCATTATATAGTGGCCTTATTGCTAGTTTCTTTGCTGCGTATAATAAAGTTAATAATTTACAGTTTTACTTCGGTATTAAACATTTGTTTTAATATTTATAACAACGGGGTTAATCGCTAGTTATTTAACGCTTTTTTTAACAGTTAACGTCCTTTTTTAAAGTTATTTTAACGCTTTTTATCGGAGTTATTTCGACGTTTTTTATTAGAGTTACTAACTAGTAAAAATAAGTTGAAAATATTTTAACACCGTTTTTAATAGCAAACGCGTTTTAGAAAGCTTTTTTTAATTATTACGTTATACTATTACTATTTATATAATAAGCACTTTTTAAAGCCTATATCATAAAGTATTTATATGGCAGGGTTACCGCTAATTATTTTTTACGGCAAGGTTATCGCTAACTATTTCTTTCTTTAAAGGCACCGCCTTTTTCGGCACTTTTACAGCATTTAATGCCAGTTAAAAGCCTTTATTTAAAGGCACTATTTTTGCGGTAGGTTATAGCCAGTTATTACTTACGGCATTTAATACCAGTTAAAAGTCTTTACCATAAAACATTATCGGAAGCTTTAACGGACCGTTAAGCACTTTTAAAAGCTTTAACCTTTTTGTTAAGCATTTGGAAGTTTATTTTTATTAAGTAGCACTTACGGAAGCCTTTTTCTACTAAAAAGGAACCAAAAGCCCTAGGTATGGCTTAAAACGACCTATTAGAAACCCTAACTTTTTCTAGCTTAAGCACCTTTAAAGCCTTAACGTTATAGCTTAAGCACTTAAAAAAAGCCCTTATTACGAAGTATTTTATAGCTATCGTAATAAGTACTATATAAAGCTTATATGTAGTATTTAATTAAAAGTTTCGGATGTGGCTTAAAATATTTATTAAATAGTTTAAGCACTTAAAAAAAACCTTTAACGCACTTATTAACGTTAATATGCTATTAATATCGGAAACGTTAACTTTAGTTATTAATAATGTTAAAGCCGATATTATTTAATAAGCGCTAGATTTATTTTATTTAAACTTTTTTGCGATTTTACGCCAGTTAATAGTTATATATATATATATATATATATATAATAACTAGGCTAAAGTTATTATTTAATAATATTCGCCTCGATTAAATCGTTAATATTAAAAGCTATTACTTAAAAAACATTTGCTATAATATAAAAATAGTTAAAATAGCATTAACGACGTTTCGAACATACGTTTTCCGCTGTCTTAAGCCTAGCGGTAAAGAGTGTGGAAATCGCGTTTTTAGCCCCGGTAAGGGTTTTTACGAGGGATAGTTACGTATTGGTGATACTAGTCTACTAATATGGGACCTAACTGGTCCCCTAGTTACCCTGGTCTCCTAGGTAATTTATACTGATTAAATAAAGGATGCTGCACTACTATAAGTGCTGCAGCCTTGGTGGCCACCAGGGCTACCGCTTTTCCCTTTTTTATTTCACTATTAATATACGTACGGTAACCACCTACTAAGGCCTTAACTCTAGAGTGTAATCCATTATCGTGATACCGTTTAATAAATTTAATAACGAATTAAGGTTTTTAATAAATCGTTTTTATAACTAAAGCCGGGTAGTTTTTTATAATCGTTTTTAAAATTAAAAATAAATATTATTATCATGCTTATTAACTTTTTAACTAGGTTTTATTTTAAAAACTTAAGTAAGTTAAACGTTAGTTTTTATTTTAATTATTATTATATTTTTTTTAATAATTTTATTAATAAAACGGGCGAATATAATGTTTATTAACTAACTATTGCGTAATTTTTAAGATATGAAAATAAAAAAATATCATAAAATAAAGTAAATAAAAAATAAAAAATATTATAAAATGAAGTAAATGTAAAATAATAACTAATATTTTAAAAGGGAAATATAAAAGTAAACTTTTACTTATAAAGTAATTATTTAAAATATACGCTATTTAATTATATCGCCGAGTGTTCGGCAAACCTTTAACGTGTTAATAACGTTAACTAGGTGGCTTATTTTAACTATATTAATTAAAGGCCATAATAGTTACGGCATGCCTTTAACCTTTATATTTTATAGTATAATATAATATTTTTTTTAAATCTTTCCCGAAATTGTCCGGGTGTATTTTAATGCTTTTTTAAAACTATACTATATATTAAAATAGCTGTATAAATATAAATATATAATACTAAATTCGGAAAAAATCGCATTATTATAATATTAATATTTACTATATCTTTTAAAGACAATCCGGAATAACCCTGCTTTTTTATTAAATAATTTAATGATTTATTAATAATTAAAAACTAGGTAAAAATTTTTTAATTAGTTTTTAATTATTAAAATGATTAGTTAATTAATAATTGAAATTATAACCTTATTATTAATTAATAAAAGTTAGTTTTAATTACATTATTAATTAATTAAAGCTAAAGCTAATTAGCTTTTAATAACTAATTAACGATTTAAAACTCACCCGATTTTTACCGAATCTTTTATAATTAATTAAAAAATAAAAATAAAATTCATATAAAATCTAGTTTTACCGTATTGAATAGTAAAAATATGCATTAAATAGCAATTTGTTAATATTATAATAAAGTATTTTTTTCGAACTTTTCCGAGAATTGTTCGAGTATATTCCAATTTTCTAACACTATTATTTATTAAAATATACCGTATATTAAAATAACCGTAAAAATCTAAATATATAATAATAAACTCGGTAAAAATCGGAATATTATGATAATAATATTATTTATAGCAATATTATATTTTCTTAGAATTATTCTATGCCAGCCCCGCTTTTTTATTAATTAATAATTAAAACCCGATTAAAAAAGGGTTTTAATTAGTTTTAACCGTTAAAATGACTAACTAATTAAATAAAAATTAGTTTTAATTAATAAAATAATTAACTACTTGGTTTTTAATTATTAATTAGTCATTAAAATCACTTATTTTAAAGTGTTTTAAAGTATAAATTAGTTATTTATATTTTTAGCCACACCGTTTTACCTTAATTATTAAACCTGATTTTTAATTTAAGGACAAAATGCAGAAATCAAGGTTCGGGCAAAAAATCAAAAATTTTATTCTAGCCGAAGCTCGTATTTTATAGCATTAGGACCGATTGAAATTTAGGCAACGCTCGGGTTTAAATATATTTTTTATCTAGCCCCGAGCGTTGCCCGAATTTTAATTAAGCGCGATGCCGTAAAATACGAGCTTCGGCTAAAGCAGAGGTGGCATAATTATATGGCCGAATGTTAATTTTTATATTTTGTTTTTAAACTGTAATTCGAGAAATAAAGAAGGTAAAGCGGGGGTATAGCGTAGTTATAGTGTTAAATTACAGTTTAAGGCATTTAAAATAATAAAATCATAACTTTACACACGGGTTATAATAAAGATCTTTTAAAGCAAGGTTATAATATTATTTACTTTAGTTTAATAATTGAATTAATAATTAAGCTTAGGTTTAATGCTTTAAATTTTAATATAGGCGTATAAAATAAAGTAGGTTTAAAACTTTATTATTAAAGGCAAGGTTATAAAAAAAATCCTTAATCTTTAATAATTAATTAATTAATTAGTTTTTTTAGTTTTATTTATATTATTAATCCAATAAAACTAAAGTTAATTAAGTTTTAATAATTAGTTAATAATTAGTTAATAATTTAAAAATTATCCGGTTATTACCGAATTTTTTATATTTATTTTAATTAATATATAAAATAATTAGTAAAAATTCCAGTTTTTACTATAAAAAATAATAAAAACATACATTAAATAGCAATCTTTTTATAATATAATAAAGTAATTTTTAAAATTCTCCTTATTTATATATATTTTAATTATCTTTGAAAACTGTTTATATATTAAAATATATATAGCTATATAAATATAAATATATAATTATAAATTTAATAAAAGTTAAAGTATTATAATGTTTTTAATATTAATAACTATTATATTTTTCCGGAATTAATTTAAAATAGCCCCGCTTTTTTATTAATTAATTTCCATTTTTTAATTAATTATATTAATTAATTTAATCATTAATAAATAATTAAAAACTAATTAAAAGTTTTTTAATTAGCTTTAATTATTAAAATAATTAATTAATTAAGTAAAATTAGTTTTAATTAATAAAATAACTAGTTAGTTAATTTTTAACCACTATTTAATTAATAAAAGTATAACCTTAATTAAACGTAAGTGTAACTAATTAAAAAGGCGGAAATTATAAGCGTTAACCGATTACGGGCTATAAGGTAAAAAAGCTTAATTATATTTTAGCTTTTTTATTCATTTTAAAGCTAATATAGGTTAAATAGTTTTTTAAAAAAATAAAAAAGTAAGTTTTAAAATTTTAACAATTTTAACATTAATAATAGAGGCAATAAAAACGATAATAACATTAATAACAAATTTATTTAATAAATTAAATAATAAAATTTTTTTTAACGTTTCTTAAAAAAATACACTATCCGGCTTTTAAAAATAGTGAAATATTTTATTTTTTATTATTATTACTATAATTATTAAAAATACGCCTTTTATTTTTTAATAAAGTATTAATATAATTAAAACTTAAAAACTTTACGTAATTATTTTTAATATTAACGTTAAAGATCATTATTATTAGCTTTTTATTTTAAGTTAATTTTATTAACTTAAATAAATTAAACCCTAGTTTTTATTTAAACTATTATAACGGTTTTTATTGTTTAATTTCTATTAAAAAACAGTTAAATATAGTTATTATTAATTAATTATTATGTTATTTTTAAAATTAAAAAAGTAAAAAATATAATTAAATATAATTAAATATAATAAACATAAAACAATAGCTAATATTTTTAAAATAAGTATAAAAATAAACTTTTATTAATAGAGTAACTATTTAAAATATGCGCGATTTGGTTATATCGCCGAGTGTTAGGCAAAACTCTGGCATATCAGCGGCGGTGGCTAAGGGCTTAGCCGTAATAGCTGAGGGCTATGGTGGTTAAGATATGCTGTCAACCCTTATAAAGAGACAGGGCTCTGACCTTTTACTGGTACTTCGTATGAATATCTAGAGTTGGAAAAGGAAAAGGAAAAGTACACTCAAGTTCGGTGGTGGGGGCCTGCAGATATACCGGTGCCAGGTATCCCGGCAACCCATGCTTCAGGGTAAGACCCCCCCAGGCACCAGCCAGGCACCAGCAGCCTGTAACTTCTTAAAACATTAGTTGCATCTTCCATGCAACTTATAACATAAGATTCATTCACTAATTCGTGCCTTTCAATGCTCAGTCCCATCAACTATCTGCTCTTACGCCTAGAAAAGCCTTCGTAGCTTGATCTCCTCTTCGTTACATTGGCCCCTCCCAACCAGTATCTGAATCCCTATCACATTGCACCGATAGATATAACCAGCCGCTGAATTGCATGTGCAGATATGACTACTACCTTCAAAGTTCAAAGTTCTATGCCTGTCTACCAAGGTAGTGTAGGCACATTATAAGGTACACGCTCAGGCTAAATGTATTAGCGCACCAGGCATACGATGTAGATATCCTGGCTCTACCCGCCCCTCTCCGAGCCCAGGAGACTAGTCTCTTCATCCACAGGCGCACTTCTCTCCTTCGCCCTTTGAGGCCCTGTCTTTTGCAGGCTCATCCAAATTGCAGCACCTATGATTAGAGCACTTCCCACCAAGCTCAACACTGGGGGCGTTGTCCCCCAGATTATGCGCTCGACTGCGATGGCAAATACCATTTGGAAATACGTCATGTTTGTCGCCCGCCCTCCCCTTTGCGTGCATGAAATAAGCGCGTTCCGGCATTTTTTTCGTTATCCTATAAAATAAAGGCGAATCAAGGCATCTTTTTGTGATGCCTAGTAGGTAGCGATAGTAATAGTTATAGTAGTAGCTTTTAGCACTCTCGAGGTTATACTAGTTTTATTTCGCTTATTTTAGCTTAGTCGAATGGGCTAAAATAAACATAAAAAATTGCGCAAGGTAAAAACAGGAAGCAATAGCTATATATATATACTATAACTTTAAAAGTAGTGCCAATACCGAAGTAATCTAAACTGCTTTATATATATAATCGATAAATTTAGTTATAAGCAATCTGAACGAAAAATAAAAAACGTAATACGCTACGTTAAAAAAAAATACGGCAAGCTTTAAATTACGGCCGAAAAAAAAACTAGACTGCTAAAAAAAATTATATAAATAGCATTAAAAATCGCTAAGTAATTTGTTTATTTTTAAAAAATGGCATAACGATATAATTAGCTATATTACTAATTTTAAAAACGAATTTAATACGATAATATTAAAAGTTAAAGCTTTTAAACATTAGCACGATGTATTAATTTAAAAAGTTAAAAACGAGCTAAAATAAAAACTAATTAAAAAAATAACGTACGGAAATAAAACGGTATAGTTTTATGTTATAAATAAGAAAATTTAAAACAAAACTGCGGCAAAAAAACGAAATCGATAAAAGCCTTATATTTATTCGCGCTTAAAAACCTAAAGGCAAATAAATATACGCCGCTTAAAACGCTATTATACTACTACTTTTATATAATATATGCGTTTAATATTAGATCGTTAAGCAGTCGGTTAAAAGCGTAATCTTTTTTAAGGACAAAACGATCGAAATATTATATTAATATAATACCGAGTTCGCCGCCGAGTTGTCCCGATAAAAAACGAAGGCTAAAACGCTAGCCGATAACGGTAATTATAATAAAAATAAAAACGGTTAATACTATATACTACTTAAAAATTAAGCCGGCAAAGCTCCGGCTTTTATAATCGGCTTAAACGTAGAATTTAAAAATGCTTTAAAAATAAAAAACCGTATATTTTAAAAACTATTTTCTGCTTTTAAGCTATACGTAAATAAGATCGTTAAAAAATTAATACAGTAAAATAATTAATAATTACGTTATTATCGATATAAACCGGAGTAAAAATTAAAAGTTAAAACCTTAAATAATATTTTTGTTTTATTAGCCGTTACGTTTTACGTTTATATTTTTTATATTTTTTACGCTATTTTTAATAACGTATATTATACCGACTTCCCGTACCGACTATATTTTTCTCGCCGCCGTCTTCGCTGCCGTATTCGCCGCCGTCGCTACGTTAAAAAGCATACTAATTAGTTTATATTCGTAACGTTTTTTTACGCTATATTAAGTCGACTTACGGAGACGTTACGATTTCGGAGGTTTTAGCTGTAAAAGTTAATATTTAAATCGATTTTTTATTCGAAAACCTTTTTACTAATTTTAAAAAACGGCGAGTATACCTGTTTAATTAAGTTTTAGCTATTTTAGCCCGCTTATTAAATTAAGTTTACGTTATTTTAATTTATTAATAAAAACTTTAAATACGATTGCGTTTGCTATTTTATGCCGGCGCTTTTATAATAATAACGGTTTATTTATTACTACTTTTTATAATATACGATTTTTAAAATTATTATTATATATTTATTATAACCGTATATATAATAATAATAATAATTATTATTGCTTTTATGCTATTTATTATATTATATACGGTTTTTATTACGATAATAACGAGCTTTAATAGTTTAAGCTCGGCTACTAGCCTAAAAAGCGCTGCGGCAAAGCTTATAACCTAATATAAACAATATTTTTATAACAATAAAATTATATTTATTAACGTAACTAAATTACGTAAATATAAGCAGGCTACTAAAAACGGCTTATAACTACTGTTGTTTTAACAAACTCCGTTATTATAAATAGCTTAAACTAAAAACTAAATAAGGATATAAAAACCGAAAACCGATATTTAAAAAAGATACGAGTACGTTAAGGAAAATAATAATAGGCTTATATGTAAAAAGATATCGATAGTTTTTATATTTAGGTTTTTATATAATAATACAATAAAATTAATATTAACTAGCTTTATATAATATATCTTGACTCTTTATAGCAAAACGTACCGCTAAATTGTAAAAATATTTTAATATAGTAATAAAATAGTCCCGAAATATAAAAAGATGTTAAAATTTTATACAGTTTCGAGTATTAGGTCGTTGTTTTTATATTCGAAATATAATTAACCAAATTTAGAAATTAGTTAGTGCTGTAATTAATAAATAGTTAGCCGATCACAATAGAGTAGTTAACGTATTTTTAGCTAATGATCATTTAGACAATGATCATGAGGCAATAAATAAAAATGCAGCCGGCGAGTCCTCCTAACTAATTATTATTTTATATAGAGAGCGAAGGCGACCGACTAATAAATGTATAGACGGAGAGAGTAATACGCAAAAAACGCACCGATTTATTTATTTTTGTCGGCAGATCGCCTTTGCTTAATCGATTAAATTATTAGTAACATCGCGCCGGCGGCGCATTTCCTTTTTTACCTAACGTACGGCAGCGCCGAAACCGTTGCCGTCGTGGGTAAGCAGGCGGAGATCCCGATAAATAACGCCCGCTAACGCGCTAACTATGTGTCGGCAATTGTAGTCGTTGCTCCCGGTGCGTTGTTTTTAGTAACGCTTTCGTTTTTTACCCGGTATATCGTTTACGAACTTATTGTATGTTTATTTTACGTTGTTTTTACGTTTGTAGATCTAGAAGCGGAGGCTAAAAAACAAGTAGCCGTCGGCGTGGCGGCGCTAGGAGACGGCTTGTAAATAAGCCTTAAACGCAGAAAGGTTGTCCTGGTTGTCGCCGTTTCGGCAGTCGCAGCGCTTAGTTTTAAAGAGCTCTCCTAGTAGTAAGGCCTTTTTTTTCCGGCTGTATAAGAGCGTTTCGGCGAGCCGCCCGCTTAGTACGTTATATACGTTAGAGAGGTCGGCGGAGATCTGGGCAAAGGTCGCGGGCAATGGGAAAAAGAGGTCAGAAGCTTTGTTAGGCGAAGTAAGTATTTAATAAGTTAAAACGCGGTTATTTAAATCTTAGAAAATAAATAAGCAAAATATGTTATAATATATTTGCTTTATAAGCTATAGATAAAAACAAAGGTTAATAAAAAAACCGAAGCTATTTACGGCGGCGCGACTAATAAAGCTTACGTAGTAAATAAAGTCAAGGCGGCGGCTTATATCGTAAGCATAAGCAGCTCCGGCTTAGGAAACGATTAAGTAAATAGCTATAAAAAAAAAGATCGGGATAGCATTTTTAGCGTCGATACTATTTTTATTCGGATTAACGTTTAAATAATTTAAATACAGCTAGTTTATAATAAGTGTTAAAGTTTAAACGTAATAAGAAAATAAATATTTAAGCGTTTTACGTTTTATATTTTATTACGTTATTTATATATTTAACGATTTAATTAAAGTGGAATATAATTAAATGGAATTTTTATATCGAAAAAAACTTAATTATTAAAAATTTTTAACGTATAGTAATTTTTTAATAAGAATATAATTATTAGTTTACCGAGTTTTTATTATTGTTTTCCGGGTTAGAATCTAATAATAATTTAACGATTTTAATTGAAAACCGTAAAAGTAGTATATAAGCAGTCTTATTATAATACGCAAATAGCGATTTTTATTAGTATTAACTAAGCTTAAAAGCTGTAAATTTAATTTTAGTTATAAATCGAACATATAATGGATTTAAATTAAAAACGATTTAATAAAGAATGGTAAAATAGTGGTAATTTAAAGTTGAAATATTAAAGTCGTTTTAAGCTAGTATTTAATCTAACGCTTACAGTAGTAAAGAATTATTTTTATTTATCTTTATTTTTTATTAATTGTTTTAACGGTTTAAATCGTTAATATTTATTATTATTTTTTTAATAAATATAATATTCTATTAGTTATACTATATTACGTTATTTTTTATTTTTATAGTTTTTAGCTTTACTAGCGGTTAATAAACATACTTTACTATTTATAAGCTTTATAATGTTTTAATTATAGCTTAGTCAGCAATTATGTAACGGTTAATTGTTATTTTACCTTTGCCGGACTCTTTTTTTGACTTTTACAACGATTGGCTTTAAATATTAGCTACGTAGTATAGCTTTATAAAACTATAATAGTAATAAATCCCGGAACTTATAACAGTAGTTTTTCTATATGCCGTATAAAAAAGCCGTTATATTCGGATAGCGTTTTTTTTATTGTTTTATCGTTAACGAACGTAGTTATTTCCGCCGTAAAGTTTGTAAAAAATAATACTCGAGCTTTTTTCTTTATTTTAACCCGCCGAACGCCGTTGTTAAAGCAAGGTATTATGTCGACTTTACGAAACTAAGTAAATAATTTTTAAAGTTTAGCCTAGTTATTTTACGGTAAAAAGCGATATTTAAAATATAATAAAGTATACGTTATTAAATGCTTAATATATATGTTTTTAATAAAAAGCTGCCGTCGTGGTTATTAACGTAAAATTAAAACGTATTAAATAACGTTGCTTACTATTTAGTATTTAAGTTTTTATAAAGTTTTATATAAATTAGTTATTGCTATATTTACGAATTAGGCTCACGGGCTTATTGTATATAACGTCGAACTTATTAATAACCGTTTTGATAATTTACGTTTATTAATGTTTAATGCGGTCGCCGCTTAAGCTTTTATCGCTGTATGCCAGCTTATGCTACGTTTTTAACTTGTTTTTAAAAAACAAGACCTTGTTAATAGCGATATTTTTATACGTAAAGTACTTAAGATTAAATCTTATTAAATAAAAATTGTCAGCTTAGCGAAAATTCGGTACGTTATAATATTAGTCCGTTAAGATCTGCCGCTTTAAATAGGGGCGGGCGTTTATTTTACGTTATAAAAACTTTTTCTACTAGTTTTTAAAGCTTTTTTCGCCTATTTTGTTAGGCCCGTTAAAAGGCGTATTATTGCGTAAACTAAAGATATACGTAAAGCCGTTTGTCGCTCGGAGACTTAAAAGCAGTAGTTTTTAACGCTGTAACGAAAGTTATTAGTTTTTGTTATTTTTTTAAACAAAAACGCCGGAATAATTATAGTGGGCTATAACGTTTGCCGGCGTACTATACGTTTTATATTTTACGATATTAATAATACTTGTTTTTTTTTATTTAGCGTATAAAAGAAATAAGGGCTAGACCTAAATGGGGATTTCGGGAAAGAAGCTGGCTATATTTAAGCAAAACGTTAAACGGACCGTATAAATCGGCAGACTTGTTTTAATATACGTTTTTTTATAATTACGCGGCAAGAATTTGTTATAAGAAGAACGTAATAAATACTAACTTTAAAGCTTTTAAGTTATATTTTTATTCGCGATTAATTAGCCGAGAAAGTATAGAGCATCGGTTTTATTATTATAAAGCGGCTTTATAAAACGGTTTTTATATTTTATATCGATATAAAACAATAAGCAGTTTTAATAAGTTTTATAGTTATTACTTGTTTTTTATTTATACCTTTTCGGCTAAATTTTTTACGTAGTTTTTCTTATTTTTATTTTTAACTTTTAGCACGTATTTTATTTAAGTCTATAACGATGTTTACTTACGACTGCTTATGCGTAATATACGTTTTAGTTTTTTATAGCTTTTTATTAATATTTTTTTTTTTTTAGTATATATTATTAAACGCTGCGTATATTGCCGATAATCGTGGGTAGTAAAGTTATCGTATATAATTACGAAAATATTCGAGATTACTATTTTTGTTTTTATTTTTAAACTAATTCGAATATTTATTAATAATAATATAACGGCTTGTTCGAGTTTATTATTAACGTTTTTTTTTATACGGCAGGCTACGGCCGGTTTTTTTTTATTATAATTTACGTTAAAAAGCATTTTATTACGTACCCGGGCTTAATAATTGCGAAAAACTTGTACAAAACGTATGTCTGCCTGAAATACAACGTAGCCGGGTTTTCCAAAACGGAGCTGACTAAGTATTTCGAGCACTGCGATAGCAGCCAAAAAGTGCTATTTAGCGCTTACTATAGCGCCCGAACTATATGCAAATGCAAAAGCTGTAAAGCGGCTTTTTTGCCGTCTGGCTTTGTTTTTTACGTTTATTACGTAGTCGGAGATTTTATATAACTGGGTAAAAATCGACTACTAAATATGTTAATATTATATATACGCTAATGCCGTATACGGGGATTAATTATCGGAAGAATTTTAGGAATTATGTTTAATTATATTTTAAATCGTATTATTTTTATCCCCGTTTTTTATACGGTATATTAATATATAACTATTTTTAAATAATATTTTAATATAAATAAAAGCTTATATAAAGCTATTAATTATTAATACGCGTTTTAGCTTTAATATTAATCGAAGTTGTTTTTTTAATATTAATATTAGTAAAATTTTAGATATGGCCTAATTAAGTACTAGTTTAAAAATAAAGTCGATTTTTAAGCTATATTTTAATATAAATCTATAGTTTAATTATAAACCGGCTATAAATATTAATATTAATAAATCAAAGTTTAACTTTTAATAAATCGTTAAATTTAATATATATTTAAAGCTTAAATAATATTTATAACTTAATATTAAGTTATTATTTATAATAGTATTAAACCGTATAAAAATAATAACAATTAGTTGTTATTTAGTATTATTAATAATTTTGCCGGGCTTTTTGCGTATTAATGGTCGCTAGCGGCTAATAGCAATAGTGACGGTAACGGTGACAGCGAAGGCGACAGCGACGAAGACAGCTAAAAGAATAGCACGTTTAAGGCTAAGTCCGTTACTAAAAAGCTAGCAGGTACGGGTTTCGATATAATCTTTTAGGCGTATAAAACGCGGATAAAGGCAAAACTGCGTTAAGCTTTTATTATTTTCGATTTTCTCGAAAAAAAAACCGTACGATAAAATAATATAAAAATACGGCTACTTTAATTATTTATATAATAATATATTAATAGTTTATACGGCTTATTTCCGACGTTCGAATATTATTTCTAAAAAACGTAAGCAGTTATAATTTATACTTTATTGTTTTTATTGCGCTTTTTTTCGAAAACGCATTTTCCGCTAAATGTATAAAAAAAAGTATACGATTTATAATATATAACTATGCTATAAACCCGGTTGCCGCAAACTTATTGCAACGTTATAATATTATAAATATTACGCGGACTAATTAATATATATTAATATATGCGGCGAAATATAGTTCGGCTTATAAAAAACGGTTTTTTTATTTTCTTTATATCGAGTTTATTAAAACTTTAAGCTTTAAATCGATCGTATATAAATAGTAACAAATTATTAAAATTATTACTTTAGGCTTTAACACGAAAAAAGCAGTATTTTTTATCGATATAAAGTTTTTTTACAACTACGTTAACTGCCGCTTTTTGGTTTATAAATTAGCGATTCGATTTTCGACTAACGATTTTTTATTAGATATAGTTGTCGATTACGGCTTTATTTATTAAAAGTTACGACGTTACGTCGATTTTGTTATATTTATAAAGGTTATACGGACGTACCGATTTAAGAATTTGGATAAACGGACCTAAAATATAACGTTTTGTTTTATTTAACGCATATTAATCGGGCTTAATATATCGCCGTTAGTAATTTTTATAAAGTGGTTTTTAAGCGGGTTTGATTTCGTTATTATATACGCTATTTTCGACCCGAATATTTTATTACTATCGGTAGTGCTAGCTTTTCAGCTATAACGCGACTTAGGTTTACCAAAAAACGTTATTTTATTATTTTTGTTTGCCGCCGTTTTCCTTTATTCTAAGCTTAATAAAGATTACTATAAAGCTACGTTAAAGTATAAAAAACTTTAACTTATTATTATAAAAAGCTTTCGTTTATTTTTATAATAGCAAATTATTAGGTATTTTAATATATAAACTATTAGTTTTAACGTAAAAACCGTAGTAAATTAAAAGAAAATCTATTTAAAGCATTTTTAATTATAGGCTAAATAGTATTTATTACGTATTTATTTAAATAAAATAAAGTAAAAAAGCGTAATTACGGTATTAATAGTATCGTTGTTTTTATATTACGACTTCGGTTTATTAAATTAGCGTTATTATTATTTTAGTTTAATTATTATATTATAATTATTTTATTTGTTTTAATAACGTTAAATTGCCTAAATATATAAATAATACATCGATTTATAGCTTGTTATAAATAAATAGTTTTTCCGAAATAAACGTTAGTACTAAAGCTGTATATAATACGTTATATTTTATTTACAAATTTCTTTTTTAGCTACAAAGCTAAACTAATCGAACAAATAGTATTAATAAAGCGTTTTAACTAAATTATTTAAAATTAAACGCTATATTAAAGCCAATACTATATTTTGGCCTATTAGTAAATTTTATTTATACTAAGCAAGCGTTATATTATATAATATAACATTTAAAAAAAGCAATATAAAAAGTATATTATACGTACAATACGTAATAACTTTATATATAAAAAACAGTAAATACGTTTAATTTACAAAACTATATTATAATAAAAACAAAAATTAGAATAATATTATCGTATAGCCGCAGTGTTTTATTTATTTTTTATTATTATCTATAAACGTTATATTTTCCTGCTATATATTATTTTATTTTTAAGTATATAAACAAGCGTACGAAGTATTTTTAACTAACGATAATATTTTAAAAATTCGGTTAAAATTTTTAACTAGCGGCTTAGTACGTATATATTTCTAATTACTATAAAAACTGTAAAAATAGCATATTATTTATACTAATATAGATTACGATTTTTATAAGCAAATTATTTTTTATTTTATTACGTAAATTAGTAATATATGCCGTATAATACGTTATACGATTTATTTTTAAAGTATTTAAGCTAGAGTATAAAAAGCTAAATAAAAAACAATAAGCTATTATACGCGAAAAAAATATCGACTTTATACGATAAACTATTACCGATATTCTTAATATAATTGTTATTACGTTACGGTATAGCTATTATTACTAACTAGCTATTAATTGTAAACAATAGTAATATAATAAACATTAAAGCAATAAAAAAAACATTTAGATTTATTAAAGCTTAGTTTTTGTTTTATAAACCAGGAATACCGGGCGTTAAGGACGACGACATTAAAAACCGGATAAAAGCAGAATTTTTTACTATAGCCTTTCTTAATATAGTAAATTATTTAAAGATTAAATCAGATAGTTATTCGTTTAATAACTATATGCGTTTTAATTTTACGCGTTTTATTTTATATATTAATTATTATAATATTATAGCCGACTAAATAAGGATAACGTAAGTAAAAATATATATAGCATTAGGTTTAGTATTTATTTTTAATGCGTAAAAGCACGCCCGAGTTTAATATATTAATAAGTTCTTTTTAATACTATGTAACAAATATAGTTTATTAGATATATAGGCATAGCAAATTGTTAAAAATAATAAAGCGATACGAAATAACGCGTAAATAGAACTTTGCTAACTAATACGTTATCCGGTAAGTAAAAACGATATTTTAAAGAAAGGAACGACGTATATCGCATTTATAAAAAAAGAATACAAGAACTATTATGTTTATATTAGTTTTAAATAATTATATTAAATATTATTATTTTATAATTAATTTATACTATCGAAACCTTTAACGTAATTACGGTATTAATATAAAATTGTTGTTTTTATATTACGAAAACTTTTAATTTTTTTTAAAACTTGTAATTATTAAAGCTTAGTTTTTTATCGTTTTTAAGAAAATATTTTAGCTATATAATTACCTTTATAACGATATATATTAACGTTTAAATTATTTTTATAACCTAATTAGCGGCTTTATTAACTAAATAAAATAATATTTTATTTAGTTTACGATAAAGAATTTAATACGGGAAATATTAAAAAATAAAGTATAAGTAAATATTAAAATAGTAAGTAACCCGGAAACAAATATTTATTACGATTTTTTTTCGTATTATTTTTTTTTTTACGTTATTGTAGAAAATATCGTTTGCCGCGAACAACTTGTAATATTTTTCGGTTATATATAATACTATTTAATTTAAACTAAAAAGCTTGAGTTATTTTTTAGTTTTATAAGCCGTTATTTAATCGAAGCCGACGTAAATATTTTTTAATTCTTTAATACGGATTCGATAATAAACGTACGTTTAAAAACAGCTTTATATTATTTAATATAAAAAATATTTTATTTTTAGTAATTTATTTTTCTAAAAACCTGAAAGCAAAAAGCCGAAATTTAAAAATATATAAAATACGACTTAATGCTTTTATTAGCAAGTAGCATATTATAAAATAAAACCTCGATTTTTATAGCGATATTTTGTATAGCGTAATTAATACGTATTTTATAATGTTTATAGGTTAAAAATTTTGGCCTAGATTATATAAGGCTATATTTTAGTAACTAGCCGTTTTGCTATAAACCGCTCACGGTTTTAAAAAACAAACAAAAAACGTTAAACTATTTTTTAATAAACGGGCATAAAATAGTCCTAAAAATTTCGTATAATAATTAATAAACATAAGTTAATTTCGGTAAAAAAATACCATTAAAGTAAGTTTTTAACGTATTTTATATTTATTAGGACTATAAAGAAAAGTTTACGTTATTTTTAGTGTATAAAACTATTAATAAAATAAACAAGACGAAAAACTAGCGGTAATATAAAAAACTTAAAAGTATTAAAAGCTTATAACTAATTAAAAAGTTAAACTGTTATTAAGTATTTTTATAAGCTAAAATTGCCGCTTTTATTACGATATATAATAGTTATAACATTATATAACCTTTATAATATATATTAGTTTTTAAATAACTAACTACGTTGTTAAACTTAGTTTAGGATTTTTAATATAAATTTAAAAACGCTAAAATAGTTTATTTCGTAGTTAGCGGCACGGAATTTAAGCAAAACGTAATATTACGATTTATACGGCAAATTATAAGCGTAAGTCTGATTTTTACGGGTAAGTTCTCGTTAGGCTTTTTTAACCCGTTTTTATAACAGTTTGTAAAAACGCTTTTTACGTCGTTTTATAACCCGTTTTTCGAGATTCTTTTTTTAATACTTTATTTAGCGAAAAAAGTGCCCGACGTAATAACAAACGGCGGCGCTAGCTAGAATTACGGGCGCTATCTCTAAGGTTTTATTAGCTAGCCGCGTTTTGCTATTACGTAACGAAAAGATTTTAGTTTTTAATAAATATTAATATCGACCGCTAAAAATACTAGCTAAAATATTTCGAACGTATAATATTTTTTATAGTTAAAGCAGGCAATTTATAACTCGGTAATAGGTCTATCGACGATTTATTGCCCGGAAATCGGGTTGTTTTCGTAATAAAAATAATAGCTATTTAAAAAGTAAACTAAAAAGCCGGTTATAATTACGTATACGTTATTAAAGCGGGTTCCGGCGGCGCCGATTTATACTTTAAAATAGGCTCTCTTTATTACGGTACGGACGAAATAAACAGACGGCTTTAGGACAATAGCTATTTATAGCTATAACGCTATAAAAGCAAAGAAAGCGTTAAGGAATAGGCTAGTAAACTTTGGCGAAGCGAGTTAAATACAGTAGGCGTAGTTTGCTAGCTGGAACTTTTCTAAAAACACTATCCGGGCAAAAAGATGCCGCCGGCGATCAAGAATTTTATAGATAATTATTTAAAAAAGCACCAAAAGCATATTATTTAATGCTTAAATACTAGTTCGATTATTAAATAAAAAGTTAATTAAGTAATTATTTAATTACGGTAGTAATATAAATGTCGAATTAAAATAACGCGTTATCTCTTAGTTTTTAAAATGTTAAATAAAAAATTGTTTAAATATTCTTTTAAATATTTTTTAATTTATTAATTTTAGTATTAAATTAAAAGTTATTTAAAACGTTTTTAAAATATCGACTAAAGTGTTTAAATACTATATATTACTTTACTATACTTTAAGTTCAAATATTATAAATAAACTAATAATGCTTTACGGTAAAAACTATAGTTTATAAAGCAAATAAATTAATAAACTACGTTATTATATTTATTTTAAATAGTTAAACTATATATAGTACGCAGGTTATATTTAAAACGTTTAAACGGATTATCTAATATATTTTATTTTATAAATAAAAATAGTTTTTTTATTATAATATATAGCTATATATATTTAACGTTATTAATTATCGGCATTGCTAGTATAAATTGCTATATAGTAATTGTTTTCGTATTAACGGATTTAAATAATTTTTATAACCGGTATATTATTTATAATATAGTTTTTTTGAACAAAGTATATATTATATCCGTTAGCTTTAATATAAAATCTTAAGACGTAATTATTTAGCTGAAGCGTTTTAAGCACGTATGCGGAGAAAAAGTGGTTTAGTTACGGCGACGAGAGCGAAAATAAGTAATTATATGTAAACCGGTAGACTTGTTTAGAAGTAGTATTATTTTTAAGCATTTTTTACGCCTAGTGTTTTTTTAACTTTTTATCGTTATTGCTTTTTAAAAAACGTCGAAGATTATAGGCGTCGATTAGAGTATACTACAGCTGCTAATATGCTTAGCTATTAGCGATGGCCTCGAGTTTAAATTTAACTATACGAGCTTTTTAAAGAAAAGTTAATCGGAACTTTAAAGCATTACGTAATATAAGGTCTAACTATACGGTGTTTACAATACTAAATATTTTAATACCGATAGCTTTTAAATATTTTATTATATACGTTAAATCGGTACTAAGATTTAAGAGTTTTAAAAGGACGATATTATCGTTTAACTGGCTAGCTAATTTTTTTTCGTTCTGGTTTATAGCATTATTAGAAATATTACCGTCGGATCCTAGGAACAATATTTATTTAATATAGCTTAGCTATACTATTAAAACGGACTAGTATTATTTACGCTCGTTTTTGTCTTAGTTTATAGCATTATCGGAAATATTATCGTCAGATTTTAAAAATAATATTTATTTAATATAACTTAGCTATGCTATTAAAACGAACCAGTATTATTTACGTTTGTTTTTATTTTAGCGTACGCTTTTTGAACTTTTGTTAAAATTAAATATATTTAAGCCAGATTAGTTATAACTTAGGTCCGGCGTTTTTTGCTTTTCTTCGATAGCAGTAAAGCTTATAAAACGTTTGCTCCTTATAGGCTTTAAATTTAAAAGTATTTAGGAAAGAAAAAAGATAACGAAAATCGGAGTATATACTAAAGCAAGCCTAATTATTAGAGTCGGAAGCTAGTCGTTATTAAAAAAAAGAAAAAGCAGATAAAAATTAGGAAATATATTAAACAAACTAAGAGCGTTAGAGTTAGAAACTCGTTATAATAAATAAGAGTTAGTGATATAAAAAAGTTGGAAGACCGTAAACTTATTAACCGTGTCGAAATCGATAAGCGCTATAACTACTAAATTAATAAACGGCAAAAACGGCTGTTTTTTTTTGTTTAAAATAAATAAACAAACTCTTATGAAAAATAGATTAAAATAAAGTAATTAAAAAATGTCGCCCGTTTATAAAAAAGGGAATAAACGGAGGCGTATATGGGCTATATATACTATTATATTTTTTTACTTTTAACGCTTTAGATATTAAAGCAGTATTTCGTGCCGCTATTTTTATTATTAGGTCTTTAATTACGATAGCATTTTTTTTATTTCGCTATTTTTCCGAAAATAAACCATATTTGAAAACGGGTTTTTTATCGATATGCCGCTATAAACGAAGCGGGCAGTGAAAACTGCTTTTAACGATATTTTTATTTAGCCGTTTTTTTTTCTAGAAAAAATTTACTTCGATTTTAGTTCCTCTGCCGACGCCTACGTACTGTTAACTAATAAAAAGAAAGCAAAGGCCGCTTTAAAGGCTAAAGTACGGCAAACTACAAAAAAAAAAAAGAAAGGTAAAAAAAAATTCCTTAAAGTTTATTTTAAAGCATAACGGTACCGCCGACAAAACGGTACCGCCCGCTATAACCGTATTAAGGTTAAAAGGCGTAAAAAGCAAAGAAAAAGCCAAAATAATACTTTGTTAACGTTTTTTAGCCGCTAAGGTAGACGGCCCGTTATTATACGTACCGTATATTTTAAAATAAGTATATTATTTGTAACACTGCCGAAACAAGACTGACAGTTAGTTTTATAATAACAGTATAAACCTTCGAATAGTTAAGTGTATACTGCGTGAAAAAACTGCTACCTATAGTAATTACAAGGATAAAAACAATAAAAAATGTAAAAAAATAAGCATACTATCTTTTTAACTAAATAACGAGACAATAGTTACGAATTATGGCCAAGCTGTTGCGGTTTTCGCCGACCGATTGAAAAACGTTCGAATATTTTTTTTAAGCGAAAGCAACGTTTTTTACCTAGAGGCAAAATATATAGCCCAAGACGAGATTACTTAAATATTTATATTAAAATATATATTTGTATAAAAGCGGCAGCGCGCCGTATTTACAGTAAGTTAAAATATATTTTACGGCTTAGTTAGTAAGCTAAGCAAGTTGGCTAAATATTGTAACAAGTTGCCGTTACGTTGTTTTAAGCCGATAATGAACTAGTTAAAAGTTATCGATAAAAACTTGCTTAAGTTTTTTTACGTTATTATGCTAATTATGTAATAAAGCTAAACGGTTTACGGATATAGTTTTACCGTAAACGATTTATATTTTAATTTGTTTGCGGCTTTAATCCGGAATGTTACGAACCAACATTCCAGCTAGTTTATTGTTTAGGCCTAGCGGGGAATGAGTGGTTTGAGCACGATTGACGGGGAGATGTATATTTAGGGAATAAGCATAAGGTTACGTGATTTTGATTTAAAGTGCTTTGAGAGAAAAACAAAGTAGCAGAGATAACGATTAAAAATGTTTTAAAAGTATGTTAAAGCATATTATATTTAGTAAGAAGAAAAAAATGTTATAAAAAAGAAGGGAATTTTATATATTTAGTTATTCTTTTATTTATTTTTTAATTTAAATATTTATTTCGTTCTTAGAATTGAATAGGAGAAATTTTTTAACGATTTTATGAAAATAATTGACTACCGATTTTATTACTGCAATTCTTGCCGAATTAAAACCTTATTAAACCGATTTTTAGGTAGACCGGGTCGTTATATTTTAAAAGATTATTGATTTATTATAGCGGCTTAACTGCGTAGTTAATTACGATATCCTAAGATGGTACCGAACGTTTTAATATTTAGTAGTAATACGATTATTAGCCTAACGGTAATTATGGCAAATATTATACAGTAGATATAGGCTATGTAATAACGTATTATAGAATTATAGAATGTTAATAAGCAATTAAATATGCAATAATAAGCTGTAAAAAAATAACGACTAAATAAAGGATATAAGTTCTTTATTTTTATTTATTTCGATAGTATAAGTAAATATGTATAAATATTTATTATATAAGCTAAAGTTTATATATTGTTTTACGAGCAAAGTATGCTAACCGAACCCGAAAAGATTTTTTATATTGTTAGATTTTTTAAAAAAAGCGTAATTAAATGGTTCGAGCCGATTATGCGAGACTATTTTAATAATATAGAAAATTAGCGAAAAAATAAAACTATTAAAATAATTTTAAACTACGTTTATTTTAAAAATCGGATTAAGAAAATTTTTAATAACTTAGAAAAAGCTTAAATAGTAATTCGAAAACTTAAGCGATTAAAATAAAAAGGACTAGCTTTTAAATATGCAGCTAAGTTTAGACAACTATTTTTATATATAAATTAGGATAATAAAAATGTTTTTATAAATTAGTTTTATAAAGGACTTAAAAATAAGGTTAAAAACGATCTTTATAAGATAGAACGTTTGAAAAATTTTAAAACCTATATTATAAGTACGATACAAATCGATAATTATAACTATTTTAAAAAGTTAGAAAAAAAGGATAAGGCTGAACGAATTAATTTTAATACGAGTAAAAAGCGAAGAAATAATAATACGTTTTACGGAATTTAATCCGGATTAATAAAGATCGATATAAATAATAAAAAATAGTCGAACTAGCGATAAAAAAAAATTAAAAACAAAACTAATTTAAGCAAAGTTATTTATTATAACTGTTAAAAGAAAAGATATTACGTTAATAAATATTTTAAGCTTAAAACTAAAAAAGTATTTAAAAAATAAATAGCCATAAACGTAAATAATAAAGGCAATAATAATGTTTTTATAATAGAACGACGCTTTTTAATTACAAAAAAAAAGGAAATTATTAAAATATTTAAAACCTTATTAAAAGAAAAAAACCTCGGTTAGCTAGAAGGCAAGGAATGTTCCGAATATGTTTTATGGTATAAGTATAAAAAATATTAATATAAATTTTACGAAGAATAATTTAAAGATATGGCAATAAAAGCTATACGATAAAATTTAAATGATTTTTATTTCGAACGAGCTTTTACCTGAAATAAAGAAGATTTAAAAAGAATTTAAGTTAATATCGATATAATTAAAAAAACTAGTATTTACGTAATAAAAACTAAAGTAATTAAAGCTTAGCGTAAAGTTTTTAAATAGTTAGAGTTTTTAAAACAGAGTTAGTTATAAAAAAAAGTTACCGATTTTAAAGATTAAAAGAAATTTTCGAACGAACTATAGTTGCTTTAAAAGTATATTAATATAATTTAAAACATTTTAACGAAAAGAAATTGGTTTATAGCGATAAGAAAAGACTTGTCTTATATTAATATAGCATTAATTAATATAATTACTATATTATACTTCGAATATAGCGAAAAAACTGTTGTAAAAAAAAGAAATAAAAAGGAAGTAAGCTATATAAATAAAGGTTACGATATTTTTTTATAGATATTATATATTTATAATTTTTATTTATATTATTTAGAAAATAAATTTAAAAACAAATAATTTTTAAAACAAAATTACAGTTAATTAATTTTATTTTTATATTTCGATAATAAAATTAAAAAAGTAGTATTTATTAAAAAATATAGCGAAAGCTATGTAATATTTAAAAAAGATTTTAAATAGCTTAAAAACTGCGTATAAAACCGTAACTTTTTTATTAATTGCTATAAAAACGAGTGTCGAGTTTATATAGTTATAAAGTCTGCGATTGTTAGAAAATTTAAAAGTAAAGAGAATTAAAAACGATTTTAGCGATTTATGAAAAAGAAAAGCTTTACGATAGCGTAATTATAAATTTCAAATTATTTAACGGAGTAAGAATAACGTTTAGAACTGATCGAAAAATAGATTAAAAATATAACAAGCGAATAAAAAGTTAGCTTTGAAAAATTATATCGAAAAGCATATAAAACGATTATCGAACGAGACTAGATAATACGGGATCAACGAACGAAAAACAAGCTTAACAAATTACGAAAGCAGTTAAAAAATATCGAAAATCGGCAGTAAAGAA
>JAJJXC010000102.1:0-31362 GCA_022432385.1 Xylariaceae sp. FL1272 | reverse complement strand
CTTTGTCGTAAATAGGATAATTCAGTTAAGGTTTGGCTAATTTCTTTAAAAAGAATGCAACTAAGTACAGTTTACCGTTATTATTTCGTTACCCGAAATGTTTTCTAATAGCGAAGTCTGATGCATTTGTTTCGACTTCGAATTTTTTATCTGGATTTAAAAGTTATAAAATAAAGTTATTAAATATTTTGTCCTTTATTTTTTTAAAAGCTTTTTGTTTTAATTTTCCTTATTAAAATAGAACATTTTTTCGCGTTAAGTTCGTAAAAACTGCTACAATCTTTTCGAAATCTCGTATTAATAGTTTCACATAATTAGTAAACCTTAAAAATGCTTTAACTTCCTTAACAGATTTCGGCGGTTGCCATTTTCGAACGGCCTGCGATTTTTTTTTCTTAAATCTAGATTCGTCCGGGTGTTATCGTAAACCTAGAAAATCTACTTCTTGCTAGTAAAACTTGGTCTTTTTAAGATGTATTTTAATCTTTACGTTTTGCAATGTTTAAAGTACTAATCGTACGTGTTTTATATATTTTTTTCGTGTATCCGAGTATATTAAAATATCGTTTAGATAAACTATTACGAATTTTTCTAAAAACATTCGTAAGATATGTATAAAACGTCGCTGTTATAATGCTAAAGCATTTGTTAAGCTTTCCTGCATAATAAGGTACTCGTATAGTCCTTTATTTATAGCAAATGCTGTTTTGTATTCGTGGCTTCTCGCTATTTGAATCTGATAAAATGCCTTTAGCATATTAATCGCCGTATACTATTATGCCTTGTAAAGCTGATCTCGTAAGTTATTAATTTTTGGTATCGGTTTTGCGTTTTTAATCGTAATGTTATTTAATGCTTTGTAATTAATACAAAGTTTTTTTGCTTTAATTTTTTTGCTATCGATTACTTTTAGTACCTAAAGTAGTTATGATCGTATTAAAGATGTTAAAGGTTTAATAAATCTTTTTGCTAGATTTTTTTTTAACATATTTTTGTTTTTTATGCTTTTGTTTTGCGCTTTTAAGTCGAGATTTATAAAATAGTAGCTTGGCTCTTTCTTTCAATGGTATCTCGTGATCTTATAGGCTATGTTCTAGTAACGTTATGTTTTCTTTTGTTCTAAATAGTCTTTAAAACTTTTGAAATTCTTTTAAAATATCGAAATTAGTTTCTTTTAACTCCTTTTCGGTTATAAATTAAGTAAATGTCGTTTTTAGTTTGCGTACGACCTTTTTTTAAAATGCTATAGAAGCATAACTATTTTTTAGTATTTCTTACTAGAATTGATTGGTTTTTTAGTTAATTCGTAGGTTGCTCGCTTGTAACTAAGGTAATTTTAAAATTATTTTATACTAAGATATACTTGTAATATTAAAAGAAATTCGTTCCTGTTTTTTTTAAATTTTTATAAAAAGTGCTGCAGTTTTTCGTAGTACTTTTTTTTGGTCGTATGTATTTAAACTCCTATTAAAGGTCGTAAGTCCGTAAAAGTTCTTTTTTTATATCTACGGTATGTTATACCTATTAATAATTCGTAGTAATATAAAACTACCGGTTGTTTTAGTATTAATAATTATTTAAATCGGATGTTTATAATATATAACTATTGTAGTTAATCGTTTATTTTAAGTTAGAACATTTATATGTAACAAAGGTTTCGTTTTTGCTATATTAATCGACTGTACGTTTTTTATTGTTGATTTTCGATGTTTTTTAACTGCTTTTGTAACTTATTAAGCTTGTTTTTTGTTCGTTAGTCCTGTATTAACTAGTTTCGTTCGTTAATCGTTTTGTACGCTTTTCGGTATAACTTTTCAAAGCTAACTTTTTATTTATTTGTTATATTTTTAGTCCATTCTTCGATTAGTTCCAAACGTTGTTCCTACTACGTTAAGTAATCCAAAGTTCGTAATTACGATATTATAAAATTTTTTTCTTTTATAAATCGCAAAAGTTTTTTTTAATTTTTTTTGCTTTTAAGTTTTTTGACAATTTTAGATTTTATAACTGCATGGACTTGGCATTCGTCTCTATAGCAATTGTTAAGAGAGTTGCGGCTTTGTATGCAGTTTTTAGGCCATTCGGGATCTTTTTTAAATATCGCATAGCCTTCGCTGTATTTTATAACAAGTACTACTTTTCTAATCTTATCGTTGAGATATAAAAATAGAATTAATTAACCGTAGTTTCGTTTTAGAAACCATTTGCTTTTAAGTTTGTCCTTTAAATAGTATAGACAAAAGTTATAAATGCATAATATTTACAAAAAGGTGCCGTAGCTTTTGTTTATATAGCTCACTTCTTCCTTGTTTCCTTTTTTTACAGCAGTTTTTTCGCTATGTTCGAAATACGATGTAGTGATTACACTAATTGGTGCTATATCGTTATAAAACAGGTTTTTTTTTGTTGCTGCGAACTAATTTCTTTTCGTTAAAGTGCTTTAGATTATGTTAATATATTTTTAGAGCAACTGTGGTTCGTTTGAAAATTTCTTCAAATTTTCGGGATCTGTAACCTCTTTTTGCAACTAATTTTGTCTTAAAGACTCTAGCTGTTTAAAAGCTTTGCGCTAGGCCTTAGTTACTTTAGTTTCCGTTACATAGGTACTAGTTTTTTTAATTATATCGATATTGGCTTAGATTTTTTTTAAGTCTTTTTTATTTTAGGTGAAAGTTCGTTTGAAATAAAGGTTATTTAAATTTTATTGTATAGCTTTTGCTGCTATATCTTTAAGTTGTTTTTCGTAAGATTTGTGTTAACATTTTTTATATTTGCATTATAAAACATATTTGGGGCATTTTTTGCTTTTTAGCTAACCGAGGTCTTTTTTTTTTAGTAAAGTTTTAAGTGTTTTAATAATTTCTTTTTCTTTTAAAGTCAAAAGGCGTCGTTTTATTATAGAAACATTGTTGTTGCTTTTATTGCTTGCGTTTGCGGCTATTTGTTCTTTAAGTACTTTTTTAGTTTTAGGCTTAGAACATTTGTTGGCGAAATGTCCTTTTTTTTAATAGTTGTAACAAGTAACTTTGTTCAAATTAGTCTTGTTTTTGTTTTTTTTTTATCGTTGGTTCGACTGTTTCTTGTTGTTTATATCGATTTTTATTAGTCCGGGTTAAGTTCCGTAAGACGTGTTATTGTTTTTTCGCTTTTTGCCTATGTTAGGATTAACTCGTTTAGCCTTATTTTTTTTTTCTAACTTTTTGGAATAGTTGCGATTGTCGATTCGTATCGCATTTGTAATATAAGTTTCGAAATCTTTTAGGCGTTTTATCTTATAAAGATCGTTTTTAACCTTATTTTTAAGTCCTTTATAGAATTAATTTATAAAAACATTTTTATTATCCTAATTTGTGCGTAAAAGTAGTTGTTTGAATTTAGCGGCATATTTAGAGGCTGGTCCTTTTTGTTTTAATCGCTTAAGTTTTCGAGCCGCTGTTTAGGCTTTTTCTAGGTTACTAAAGATTTTCTTGATCCGATTTTCGAAGTAAGCATAGTTTGAAAACATTCTGATAGTTTCGTCTTTTCGCTGATCTTCTGTATTGTTGAGGTAGTCTCGCATAATCGGCTCGAACCACTTGATTACGCTTCCATTAAAGAATCCGGCAATACAAAAAATCTTTTCGGGTTCGGTTAGCATACTTTGCTCGTAAAACAATGTATAAGCTTTGGCTTAAGTAAGAAATGTCTGTACATACTCACTTATATCGTTAAAATAAATAGGAGTAAAGAACTTATATCCCTTATTTAGTCGTTGTTTTTTTACAGCTTATTGTTGTATATTTAGTTATTCGTTAACATTTTATAACTTTATAATACGCTGCTGCATAGCTTATATTTGCTGCGCAATATCTGCTATAGTTATTGTTAGGCTAGTAATCGTGCTGCTACTAGGTGTTAGAACGTTTAATGCCATTTTAAGATGTCGTAATTGACTACGCAGTTAAACCACTGCAATAAATTAATAATTTTTCAAAATGTAACAACCCGGTTTACCTAAAGATCGGTTTAATAAGGTTTTGATTCGGCAAGAATTGCAGAAGTAGAGTCGGTAGTCAATTATTTTCACAAAGTCGTCAAGAGGTTTCTCCTATTCAATTCTAAGAACGAAATAAATATTTAGATTAAAAGATAAGTAAAAAAATAACTAAATACATGGAATTCCCTTCCTTTTTATAACATTCTTTTTTTTATACTATTGCCTCATGCTCAGTACTGTCTACTAAGCATTACTAATCGTTGCCCCTGTTCTGCTCAGTGCTGCTTACTGAGCGCAACTGATTAATGTCACGTGACTTATGCGTATTCCCTGAATATGCATCTTCCCGTTAATCGTGCTCAGACCACTCATTCCCCGCCAGGCCTGAACAATAGGCTAGCTGGAATGTTGGTTCGTAACAGCAAGCTTAAAAAAAGAGATTAAAAGTTAGTTTAAAAAAACTTTCGTTAAAAGTATAAATTTTATACCTTATCGATAATATATAATAAAAATTAAATAAAAGCTAAATATTAATTTCGGCTAATTAGTTAATAGTTTTAAAGCCGGCAATTATATAGTTTTAAATTTTATTAAAATAAAACTTGCCGAAAACTTTTTTTACGAAATAAAAAGTATACTAAATTTAGCAAATAACGTAACTTTTTTTAGAATATATTAATACGTTATAAAAACCGTGATGCAGGCAGCCCTAGGGACCTACCCTATAAAGACATACCCTATATAGACCTACCTTGTAGACTAGATTAGATTAGCTGATAAGATAGCGGGTAGCCATAAAACACCCTACCAAAGGTGGTAAGTGTTGGCTCCCCATCGCAATATACATTTACTTACCAGCACCCTATAGTCACCCTATACCAAATGGTGCGGTAAGTAACGCGACACACCCCTCAGATTCAGTCTTCATCTTCAGAGTCTGTCTATAGATTCCAGTCTTACCTTCGGAAGCCTTATTTTGCGACGCAAAGCGGCATCCAATTAAGGACGGCTTTGACGAGTGCCGCGCCGCGATACCATCACGTCCAAACACGGTTAGACTGTAACAAAAAACAGTGTTCCTACCTAAAGGCACGTTTCGACGAAGCAGCCTGTCAATTTCGTACGTTATACACACACTTCCGCAGAAGTTCAACCCCATTTTAGGTAGCCGGCTACCTCAGCACTAACCGGACCGGGCATTACGTCCGACGCAAAAGTTACACTATCGTACCTGGCGACGTTAGCTATTTAATTTTATACTTTTTTTTTTATATAAGCTACGACTTCTGCGGTGCCTTAACGAAGACGGTAGGACGAAGGCTGCGTCTTTTTATCACTTTATTTAATTCGCGCCACTTTCGTTTTTAGCGCTATATTTCCTCGCTTTTTGCAACGTTCTATATTAAATGTTTAAATAAGGGCTAGCGTTGTATTATTTAGATATATCGTAAGGACCTTGCAATAAGCAACATATTTAAAGCGGCGGCGTAACCTTTTTGTACTTACTTATTTAAGTAACGTCGACGAGTATAGTACTTTTTCCCGTACCATGTCCAAACTTTTCAAATTCTATTTTCCTACAACCATCTTTACTAGCATTTGCGACTATTATAATAAAACGGTAATCCCTTTATTTAACTATATATAGATAACTATTTAACCGAATATTATAAGTTTTGCTTTATATTTTTAAAAGGCATTATTGTAGGCAAATCTTTTAGAACAAATTTTATTTTAAATAATTACTAGCGGTAACTAATTATAACTGTTAATCGTAACGAAAGCGAGGCCTATTTAAAGCTAGACTAACGTTATTTTTTAAGCTAATAACAATTTTACGACGATAAAAAAAAAATAAACGACAAAAGCGCTAGTTTCTTTGCCGACCAAGATTGGCCCGATTTAAGGCAATATAAAAAGCGATTTCGTAATCGAGTCCGTAATAAATCTACTACAATCGGCAAAAACAAAATGTTTATAGTGCTTAAAAATAAGCCGACGACGTTAAAAAAAACGAAAACGGTTAGGCGTTTATACCCAAACCCGTTATAAAACGTAACAAAAAATAGCATATATATATAGTAAAAAAGATTTAAAAGCATAGCTATACTATTATATAACTTAACGTAATTTTATAACGATTAGCTAATTAAATAGATATAATAACTAACGTAAATAAAAAAGCTACTATAATTAACAAGCAGGCTTATTTTAATATTAAACGCATTATTAAAAACGCCGTAAACGCTATTATAAAAACTATAAACGTTTATTATTAATACGTAAAAGCGTAAATAGCTCGGTTAAAATAAAGCCGAACGTTTTTAATAATATTTAGCTAAAGGCGAAATTATCGCTAAAAAAAGGAAGAATTGATTTTTTTCGACAGCATATTTAACTAACAACCTTTTTAACCATATAATAAAATATTGTTAAAAAAACTATAAAGCGTAAGTACTAGATATATTGCCGACAAAAACAGAAATAAACGATATTATTAATTTTTTATACTAAACGCGTTTTTAAAATTTATTAAAAAAGTTATCGTTTAACGTTTAGATCCTCTTATTTTCGGCTAAATATAAACGTTTTATATAAACATTACTTAAAATATAAAAAAGCCTACTTAGGCGGCGATTAAGGCTTAGCTATAGCGGGAATCGGGACTTTCCCTTATTCCCAAATATTATAATAATTTAATCTTAAAACGCGATATAAAAAAAATCCAAAAAAAACTAGACTTTATAAATTAAGCTATATAAAAACGATTAAATAAGCTTATTAACTTTGTTAGCCTTACGTTATTTTAACAGCCGCTGCCGATAAGCAAACAATATATAATTTCGGCCTTATTACGCCGCACCGATTTTTAAATTTAGGCTAAAACGAACGCCTAAACCGTAATCAATCGATAAACACGACAGCAAACCGATGCCTACCGATATAGTATCGACTAAGTTAATATTATAGGCTTAACAAGCAGCGCTAATTATCGTGCCTAACAATAGCAATATAGTTAGCAGCTAATACAATACCCTACTAGTTATTAGTTTTTTAAAAAAGCCCCACATTATATTCCTTTTTTGCAATTTTTTCTATAACTAAAGCCCTCCGGATTTTACAAAAAAAAAGAACGATAGCGTGCAGCAAAAGGTATGCCGCTTAATAACTTTGGCAACTTAGATAATTCGGACGCCTCGGAAAACGATTATAACCACGGTAATCCCAGGCCCGTAGCTTCTAATAAACGTCGCTCTAAATATTTAAACAAACAAAATAATCCGGAAAAACGTCGTCGCAAAGCCCGTTAAAGCATACGTATAAATATTACCGCGTTTATAAAAAGTAGCAACCGCGTTTTAAAAGCTTAAAGAAAAAAACATTAGCCGCTTTAATTTTTTTAGAAAAAATCCCAATAAAGTCGGAATAATAAAAAACGGTAATAATATAATCTTTATAAACGTTTTCTGTTTTATTAAACGTATTAATTCTTTTTCGAATATAAAAACTTTTAAACTAGTAATACTTAATAAATATTGCATTTGTTTAATTGTTTATTTAGCAAACTGGCTTTACGATAGTAGAACTCTAAGCTTACGGGAGAAAAGCGATAAACTTACCGCCGCGTAAAACTTAACGAATATTTAACAGTACTAGAAAAACGATTTACTACTTAACCAAACTAAGCTATAAAATCGTTCTAAAAAATAAAACTTAAGCTTTACGACTTAACGCGCAATTAGTTTATTATAAAAACATTTATCTAAAAAAAACTTTAATACGCCTAAGTTATAAAAATTCTAAACAAAAATAACCGTAATTAGTTCGGAGTTATAAATACTATATAAAAATTAATAGATTTTAATATTAAACAATAGGTTTAGCCTCTAATAAAAGAAAAAACGCTAATTAAATATATAGCATACCTGTTTAAACAAAAGGCAATATTTTTAGCAACAATTCGAAATAAATTTTTTAAATAAAATAATCGTATAGATTTTCGCGGCAAAAAAAACCGTAATAACGACCGATAATTTCGGTTTAACAGGTTTAAATACGATAACGATAAATTTTTTAAAGCTTAAAACAGGTAATGGGACAAGGCTAAAAATATAGGCAGTAAGCCAAATTAAAAAAAAAGAAATAACGAAAAAAAAATAAAATTACGAAGTACGCAATATTAAAAAAAACATCGGACGCAATTTTATTAATTTTGTTAACGATAACGATATATTTAATTATAAAACGGATAATTCTTACTTTAATTCGGAATATAGCGCGTTTAGCTTAAACTTTAGTTACATTATTATCGATTAAAGCATATTATATAAATATTATAATAAAATATTTAACTCCGAGACTTATAAAAACAAATACGTTAAACGATATAAAAACAAGCTTTAAAAAGTTTTACAACAGTTTATAACTTTAAAAGCTAAACGTACCTGCAAATATTATTAACGTTTCTTCTTTACCCGCAATTAAATGTTCTGATATCTAGTATATTACGCTAAAATAAACAAAACGGAAGATAATATAGAATACGACCCCGCCGATAAATCCAACCCCGCCGATGAACCCGACAATAACGTCGACAGTAATATAGCAGCTACGGAAAAATCTTATTCAGAAAATCTCATTATTCAAAAAGCGCCAGAGCTAGGGCCACCGTTGGCAAACATATTTTTTCGCGCTAAATACTCCTATTTGCAGATTTAAGCCAACGTATCCCTAGGCAAACCCGACGCAAACGCATATTTTAATACCGGCTATAGTTAATTATTAATTATTTATAAGCTTTTTTAAACTTTCCTACCTTTTTAAGAAAATCGATATAAAACCGTATAAAAAATTGGAAATAGCAGAGTAAACTACAACTACTAAGTTATATTTAATCTATATATCTACGGCACATTATATAGTAATAAACTAGTCTGCTAAAAAATAAAATATAGCGTATAGGTCTTAAAAGGAAATTTGCTTATTAGCTTATTTCTCGGCAATAAATAAATAAATAAAGCTAAAACTATTATTAACTTTTTAAACAAATTAATTATATTTAATACTTTCGACAACTTTATAGCGTTATTTTCCGTTTTTTCTAAAATTAACCTTTATATACGTAAAATTACTTTTTAACGGGATATTTATTTTTCGCCAGGCCAAACTTTATTAACGCTTACTACGTATAAAAAACTCTTATTAAATCAAAACTTTGCTTTTAATCCTTTATACAATAATAGCGTAGCGGCATTTATTACGGCTAGTACGCTATTAGTCGTACTTTTATTAAATTTGTTTAATAAATTTAAAGCTATTTTAAAAAGTATTAAAATAAGTACTATAAGCAAATTTTAAAGCAGTACCGCAATATAAACTATATAGAAAAGTTGTTTAAAGGCTATAAACTTTGTTATAATTATAGCCAGCTTAACTAGTTTCGGTTTAAAATCGACGTAATCTATTGCGTTTTTTTAATAAGCGACAAAATCTTTTAAATAGCCGTACTTACTACATACTATACTAAGTACAAATTCGACTTTACACCGTTAACGCAAGCCGTTATTACGGATTTATTTACTAATAAACATCCTACTTTACTATTAGCCGCAGTTTTAGTTATTAAAAACGGAGCTAATATGCTATATATAGAAACACTTTTTATAAAAGCTATTTTTTATACTATTATAACGCCGGGCAGCATAATAACACCGTTGTAAGCGGAAACATTAACGCATCTAACTAAAAATGCCTCCTCTAAAAACGACATCTTATCAAGTTTTGCGCTTTCGGCACTAACGGCCAAAGTCCCTAGCTTTAGCGATACGCCCACCGTCTAAACTCTATTAAATAATATTCTTTTTAAAAACATTATACGACCGCCGCAATAAGATATACACTCTATTTTCGGCATTAAAAAACCGGCTAAAATGCCTAAAATAGTAGCGCCCGGTAGCTAAACGATTTATACTAGCAAAAGCTTTATTGCTAAAAAGATTCTATAGGTATTAAATAAAATCCCAAGAGTTTAAGAAAATAAAAATATTATTAACGTTTTTATTAAAAACAAGCTTAAAATACTATTTATTAATAATTAACACAAATACAAAATCAGCAAGCGTTTATACTTGCTAAGCTATAAAAATCGCGCCGAAATCGACAAAATATTTAACAAACTTTATATTTAAAATCGTATAGCATAAACTATAAAGCTTACTCTTTTTAACAATCTTGTATTTATTATTTAACGTACTATCAAAAGCGTAGCGAAAATACGACCAGTTTTCGACTTAAGGCTACTCAATAAGGTTACCGTGCCGGATAATTACCCACTACCGCTACAAAAAAATATACTAGCAGCAGTAAAAAACAAGGCGTATATTACGTATATCGATACCATTTTATTCTATTATTAATTAAGTGTTTACCTAAATTATTAAAACCGATTTACGATTATTAATCTATAAAGGCTAAACATTTTAAAGTAGCACTTATAGGCTTTAAAAAACTTACCGGCATATACGCAAAAGTTTATAAACAAATTAACCAAACCGATATTTTATTTTTATCGAACGTTTATCGATAATATTATTATTTTTTTAAACATAATAAAAAAATATATTAATTACTTATATTAAGCTTTTAAAACTTTTAATAACCGTAATATGTTTATTAATCCTAAAAAGTCCTTTTTTAAATATATATTAATCGAGTTATTAAGATTTAAAATCGATAGATTTAAATATGTTACTATTAATAAAAAACTAGCGGCCTTAAAAAATATTAAATTCTTTAATTAATTACGCTTTTTCGAACAATATTTCAGCATAACTAGTTATTTGCAAAAATTATTTCTTTATTACGTATAAATCTCCGAACCTTTATAAAACCGCAAAATAGAACTTTTTGCTTAAAGCAGGAAGTCCGGTTAAATATTTATAAAGAATTAAAGGCGTCGTAACGTTTATACCCGGTTAACATTTTTTAAACTAATTTTAATAAAGCTTTAATTATTTTAATTTTTATAAAAACTAATAAGTTAATATATAATAATATATTATTATAACCTTTATAAACAGTTGTTTTTTTAAGTAAATAGTTTTATCGAACGAAGCTTCGGGGTAATGTTGTTTTATTTAAAAAATAAAAGCTAATAAATAAAAACCCGGACTAGCGATACCTAGTATTAAAATATAGCTAATTACATTTTTAAATCAAATATTGTTTATTATAAAAACTTACTATAGCTTTTTCGAGTTAAAAGTCGTTTATATAGTTTGGGCTTATTATAAAATAAAAACAACGGTCGAAGTTAGTTATAGCTCGGTAGTAGTTTTTATAGATTATAAAGCTATAAAAAGCATTTTAAATTAAACTATTTTCGATATAAAGTCTATAAACTACGCTAACAAACGGTTTATTAATATATCGATATACTTATTTTAGTACGGATTGCAAATATATTATTTCTTTAAACGTTTAAATTTCGTTTTTAACGTTTTTAGCCGATTAAAGATTATTATAAACACTACGGTCGATAAAAAGCTTTAAAAACCCGATTACGAGCTAATGTTTAACGATCTGCTTAATTAAGTTTTGTTTATAATATTAACCGAGGCCGTTATATATAAAAACATTTGAAAAAAAAATTTTAATGCGTATACTAAAGATTTTAAATATAAAAATATATTAAATACGCTATATGCCGGCAATAATTATAAAGCTAAAAACATTAACGTTTTAAGTTATCCATTTACTTTACGTAATTTTTTTTATCTATAATATAAACCGTTAGAGCATTTTTTGTTTTTACGTCTTTAAAAGCTTAGTTAAAAAAATTTTAGCAGTAGTTTATAACGAAAAGCATTATTTCGGCAAAAACCGGATATTTAAAAAACTTAAATAATACTTTATTTAAAGTAAAACTAAGGAAGTTAAAAAATATATCGCTTAATGCTTTACGTATAACTATTACTATATAAAACGTTAAAAAATTTATAGCAATTATTAACCTATTTAATCAAAAAATATTTAGCTTATAAAGACTATCGTTATAAATTTTATTATAAACTTCCTGCAAGTTTTCGCTAATAATATAATATAAAAACTTTAGGTTAAAACTATTACGATATTTTACTAACGGTTACGTATATTACGTTTAAACGTATTTTGTTTATTTTTAGCAATATTATATATACGGCCAAATAATAAAGTAGTACACTTATAAAAATACTAATAGTTATTAATTAAAACATTTTTTAACGATTATTTCAGACCGCGATAAAAAATTTACCTTAGTTTTTTAACGCGGTATATAAAAAGCTTAAAGCACGCGTTTATTAATAACCACAATTTATTATCTGCAAACTAATAGTGTTCTTAAGCGGAAAAACCAAACGGTAAAGATAGCGATACGTTATTACGTTTATATTAACTATTCCAAAAGTTTTTGGCTAGATGTCCTTATTTTTTACAGTTTCATTTTAACGGAATATACTTAAAATTAATAAAGTTGTTTTTTTATAAATTATTTTTTAGCTTTTATTTTTAAGCTTTAACGATATTTTTATAGAAGTTGATATTTTTGTTTTTAATTAAGTAAAGTTATTTAAAGATTACTTCTATAAAAACGCCGAATTAGCAATAGATTTTATAATTATACGAATTAACGATTTTTATAACAAACGTTATTTATTTATTAAATTTTATAAAAAAATTACGTATATTTACGACTATATACCGGCTATTACTTATTAAATAAGCTATTAAAGAAATATTTTTAATAAAAAGCAAGCCTATAGCGTATTAAACGACGTATTAATCGTTTTATATATAAACTCGACTTTTTTAAAACTTTTGATATATATTCCGTCGTTTTTATTGCTTATTTTTTTTTTGCTTATAATTTTATAAGCAACTTATTTTATAAGCATATACCGGCTTTAAAATTAGTCGAAAATAATTAAAGCAATTTAAACAAATAAGGCGTATTTTTTAAAATCGAATCAATTTTTAAACATCGTTCTAATCGGACTAAAACGGGCTTTAACTACTTAGTTAAATAAAGAAGCTTCGGCTACAAAAACAACTGATAGCGTTTTAAATAGCAGCTTTATAGCGCTAAAGCTTTTTTAGACGATTATTAAGCTAAAATAGGCGGTCGACTAAAATTGTCGCCTAACGTCCTGGAATTGGCCATATAAGCTAAAAAAGAACGTCCGCTTAAAATTAAATCGAAGCTTTAAAATATATAATACTAAAACAGGTCTCCGTTATTCCTATATTTTTAGCCGACTTGATACTTTTTACTAACCCTCTTTTTACCAAGCTTAAAAAAAGGGCGACCAAAAAAAGTTAAAATGCTTAACTTTTTATTTGCTACAAATAAAACATTACTACGTCGTCGAAAAAGCTTTCGCCTTTGACGTGCTTGATTATATAGTTATTAACAAGCTACTACTAAATGTTATTAAGGTCAATAACTCTTTTTTTTCGGCCCCGGCACTTAATGCAAGCAGCTTTAAGGACCTACTTTATAAAAACATACCCTGTATAGACCTACTTTATAAACTAGATTAGATTAGCTAATAAGATAGCGGGTAGCTATAAAACACCCTACCAAAGGTGGTAAATGTTGGCTCCCCATCGCAATATACATCTATTTACCAGCACCCCATGGTCACCCTATACCAAACCGGCAACAAAGTTTTCGAAAAAGTAAAAAGCGTTTCAAACTATATTATCGGGCAAATTACTAAATAATATGTTTTTTAGAAAACGTTACGGCAATAAAAATATTAATATTAAGTTTTGCTTAAAAAATAACGAAGTATAGTTTTATAAAAATTATAATAAAAAAAACTTAATTAATTAAAAGCAAAATAAAATATTTATATTATAATTAATAATAAACGTAAAAAATATATAAATAACGTTAAGCTATTTATTAATGTTTTTATACGGCTAGTTAAAGCAAATCTTAAAAAGTTTACCGATTTAAAAAACTATAAAAAAAAATAAAGCTAGGTTAAACGTAATTTGTTTTTAGAAAATCGTAAAAAACAATAAACAGTTAAGTTTTCGATATCGAAAGTTAAAATAAAAAAGTAAAATCGTAAATATACGTATTCGGGATTATAAAATCGAATATATTTAAACTTAGTTTTTTTTAAGCTTTAAAATTTAAACAAAACTAGAATAATTAAAAACATTTAAAAATAATAATCGATTATAAAAAAACGTTAGCGGAATATATTTTTTAAGCAATAAAAGTTAAACGTATTTTTTATAATATATAAAAAAATAATACGGCCGTACTAATTTATAAAATAAAACGCGCGGTATTAAATTTAAACACTTAATACAAAAACGGATTTAAAATTTTAGCATTAAAAAAAGGGATTTTTTAATTTATTGGTTTTTTAAATATTATAACAAACGTATAATAAAAAAATATATTAAATTTAAAAAAATCCAAGCTTGTTTTTTTTAATAGCAACCAAACTGTTAGCAAGCTTAAAAATTAATAATATAACGGCTTTTTAAATTGTTTAAAAGCTATTATTTTAAACAAAAATGCCGGCAATCGGGTGCGTAACTATAATAAATAATACTACGAAAAGCTACTTAATAATATATATTTTATTAAGCTAAATATTAATATATTTCAAGTAATAATAAAATATTTATTATTATTATATACCGATTAAAAACTTATATAGCTATTTAATTTAAACCGAAATTAGTTTAAATAAAAAATTAATAAATTTTTTATAATAATATATAAATTTATACGTTTTATTTATTATTTAATTATAGCGTAATAAATACGAAAACGTTAGCTAATATTTAAAATAATTAAAAAACTATAAATTATAAATAAACAATATATCGGTTTTATAAAAAGCTTTATATTTTTATTAATTAGCTATTTAATTAAATATATAACTATTAGTTCGAAAAATTAACAAGATTAATAGAAGATCGAAAAATAACAAATAGCAAATAGTAACTGTAATAGCTATTAAAACAGAATAAATATAAGTATTAAGTGATTATTTGCAAAAAATTTAAAATAATATAATAAAAACTATATATTCAACGATATTAATAGCAAAACTAACTAAATAACACGTTATTAAATAACTATTTATTTAAGTCTTAATTAGTAAATAAATAAACATACTTATATTTTAATATAATAAGCAATTATTAAAAACAAAACTTAGTAATATATATATATAATTTTAAATATTATTTTTTAATGTTTATTCTAATTAATTAAATATTTTTATATTAATTTAATCGTTATAATTAATTTTAGCAGTAAAAAAAGCGTTACGTTATTTAAAAAGTTTAAAATTATTAAAATAGTTAAGAATAAAGTTTTTATTATTAATAATATTAACAAATTTTAATATTTTAGCCGTTACGTTTCTGCCGGAATAAATTAATTAATATTATTATGCCGGTTTTATTAAAATTTATATTATAGTTTATAAATACTACAGCATTTTTTAAAAAGTTTTTAATAATATTGTGTTTTTTATTAATAAATTTGGAGTAGCTTTATATTCAATATAGGTACGATTAAGTAAAATATAATAAAAACAAAGCGACGTTTAGCTTTTGTTTTCGATTAAAGTAATAAAAAAATTAAATAAAAAGTTTTAAACAATAAAAAGCAGCCGGAAACTATTATACTTTATTATATAATTAATATCGATAATCGAAAACGGTTATATTTTTAAGGCTTTAGTTATTTCGTTTTGCATTTTAAGCTAGTTATATTTAGCTTTGATCGATGATATATCGGAAAATAAATTAAAAACTTAATTAAATTACGTATTAAGCCGTAATACGGGTTTTTTTCAACTTTTAAGACTTTATAATTTTTTATAAAAATTATAAAGCTTTCGTTTTGTAAAAACTAGGCTTTCCGATATAAAAATAGTAATAGAAATTTGTTAAAAAAATTATAAATATTGCTTATTTTTATAATTACTAACGATTAATTTTTTAACTTTACGCGTTATATTAGTAAAAGTTTAATTGCTAAATAGTTTTTGCTAATTTTTATATATTTAATTAGGTCTTTATAATTAGTATATATTATTATTCGGATTATTATCTAATTAACACGGGTTCTTTTTATTATTATTTAAAAAAAGTTAATTAGTTTCGTTATAAAGATCGGCAAAGAGGAATTTACTATAAAATACACAGTAAGCAAAAAAATTAGCCAAATACTTTAATTATTACTAGCTAGTTTTAAAACCGACGATATAAAATATGTTTTATTACCGTTGCCGGCAACTCGGAATAGTTTTCGAATTAGGCTTTAAAATAAGCTTTAGGATTAGGCTTAAACTGGCGATATTGTGTTTTTCCTTTTTTCGATCTTTTAGGCGGCATTATAATAATAGCTGCAATTAGAAATATATAATATAAAGCTGTAAGCAATAAAAAAAAAGGGCTATAAAGTAATATTAAATATTAAATAAGAAATAAATTAAAATAAATAGATTAAAAAAAACTATAAAGCTTTAAAACAAGCAAATAATTATTTAGGTTATTATAATATAATATAAAAATACTTAATATTAAACGGAAAATAAATAAAAGTAGTAAATAAAAAAAACTACTTAAGTTTTAAATAAATAAATAGTTATTTAAGCTATTATAATATAGTATAATAGCGCCTTATATTAAATAAAAAATAAATAAAATTATTTAGTAAAAAGAAAACTGCTTAAAGTTTTAAAATAACAAGTTTTTTAAATTATTATAATATTATTAGCTTATACATTCGTCCGTTTATATTCCTTTTTTTAATTTTGTTTATTTATTATTTATTTTCGCCTTATCGAGTTTTTTATTCGCTGTTCCTTTTATAGCAAGTTTATTTTATTTTATTTAAATAATAAATACTAAACTATTTTCGAATAACGAATTAATTTGTAATAGCTAGTAGTTTTTTAATTAAAAAAGTAAATATATAACTTTCGGATTTTTTTTTTTTAGCGTATAAAACGCTTTTAATTTTATTTAGTTTTTAAAAAAAATATAAAATATATATGTTTATTATTACTTAACTTTTTATACCGTTATATTTCTTTAATCGTAATTAATACTAAATCCTTATAAAAACCGCTATTGTTATAAAATTTATGAAAAAAATAAGTTAGTTATTTTACGGCTTTTTTAATATATAGCGTTTTAATTATAATTAGTTTCCGATTTATAAAGAAAACCAGGTAAAATAACGTCTTTAGTTTTTTACTGCCGACCTCCGATATTTTTTATGCTATTAACTTTTTTTTAATTAGTATTAGCTATAAACGTCGACAAATAAAGCGAAAAAAGATCGTAGTTCGAAAAGTTTCGAAGCGATAGCTATTAAAATAACCGGTTAAAAAATAATAATTAAAACTTAAGTATAAAAAATTACCCGCTTTTTTCTTAACCGTAAGCCGGCTATTTTATTAACGTGTATAAAAAATATATCCGATATTAATTTAAATAATTTAAACAATAAAACGTACTAAAATTTAAATAAAAAAAACGTAAGTTTCGGTTAAAATTAAAAAAACGTATATAAATAAAGCTATACTTTTATTAATAGCTATTATACCGTATTAAGCTAATTATATCTTTAACGGACGAGTTTAATATATATTTTTATAATAACAAATTTAAAGATTATATAGATATCGATAACGGTTCCGAGCTTTTTTTAGCTTAACGTTTAATTATAAAAACTTAAAACTAAGTTATTACTATATTACAAAAAACGATCGATTTTATAATAGCCGATAAACTAAATAACGACGAAAACTTATTTTATAGCTTATTTATTTTATAGTTAATAATTAACGGCTTTAAAGCTAGCGTTAATAATATAATGACGGCGATAAGAAAATTATTGCTTTTAGCTAATAAAATCGGGATTAAAAAAAACTTATAGTCTTACGAAATAAATAATAAAACGAGGTTCTATTTTCGATTTCTTAAAAATATTAAAATAATTAACGTATAAAAAAGTTTTGTTTAGTTTAAAAACTATATTTAAAAGTTAAGCCATTTAACAACCTAACGATAAAGTATTAAATATTACTAAGCTTTAGGAATATATATTTAACTATAAGTAAAAAAACATAAAAAAACTAGTTAATAAAGCTTTGGATAATTACGTAAAAAAAGAGTTACAAAGTTTAATTCCTTTTTTTTAAGCATTTAAACTAAAGGTAAAAACGGCAAGTCCGATCAATATTATATTAAAGGAAACTTTTTATGTATTTATATAATTGATCTAACTATTTAGGTTTACTTTAATAAAAAAAGTTGCTACGTAATAGTACGTAAAACAAATATCTAAAACGTTTAAAAGTAGCAATTACGTATTAAAAAATAAAATAATTAGTATTAAAACTTTAGATATATTATTTATAATATCGTAATTAAAAAGTTTTTTTTACTAATATAAAAAAACGATTAAAAGGCTTTATAATACAAAAGATTTAAATATATATTATTTTACGTATTATAACACTTTTTATAATTTAATACAAAAAAAGCTTATTTATATAAATTCGTTTAGTTTAAAATTTAAGTCTATATTTTTTTTTTTTTTTTTTTAGCTGTTATCGTTTTTATTAATAGCGTATTTAATGTTTATTTTTAAGTATTTTTTTACGCCCGTTATAAATACTTCGGGAAACGGCTTATACAAATAATGCTTTATAAATAAGTTGCTTTAACCTGCTAAGCCTTTAGTCCTAAAGCCTTTTTTAAACCTTTAACAAAAAATAGCAAATTTTTTAAATATACTTTTATAAGCGGAAATTCTTCTTTTATTATTTTTTAATAATGCGTAAGTCTTTTTATTATTTCGCCGATTGTCGAATTTTTTTTCTTTAAGGTCGTCGTTTTTTTTTTATTAATTTGGTTATTTCGAAAATCTGGCGGACTATTTCTAAAAATTCGGCCAATAAATAAAATATGTTAGCAAATAAATAATTACTGCCGGTTTACTAATCGGCCTTTTATTAATTAATTATTTTAAGCTTAAAAATAATCTTATTACTTAATACTAACTTTTTATAAGCTTTGCCGTTTATTATAAATTCGTTTAACGTAATTATAAAACAAATTATATCGTAAAAACAAAAGAACTAATATTAATTTCGTTAAAGGTTTATTAATAAAATAAACTATTATAGCTTAATATATGTTTTTTTCGTTTTATTTTTTTTAAAAGCCGAACTAAGTAAAATAGAAGGCAAAAATATTAACTTTTATTTACGAAATTATAATGTTGTCGTTAATAAAAAAAAAGCTATATTAAATATAATTAAATATCGATAAGTAAATAATAGTAAATAAAACAAGTTTATCGAAATATAAAGCAAAGTTGTCTATAGTAAATTCCGAAAAAGTTAGTAATTTGTAACTAATGTAATATTGTAAATAATAACGATAAAGAAAAAAGTATGGTAAAAAGTCTTTAATATTTAAATAGCTACGACTTTTTGCTAATGCTAATACGATTAACGCCTTATTGCCTGCCTTACTATATCTTTTATTTGCCTTATTTATTAGGTACCGATAAAATAGGCATAAAAAGCGTTTTATTGCTATATTTTTTTAAGACATTTGGTATTAGTCCGTAGTACGGCACGGATTATCAATATTTAGTATTTCGTTGCATTATTTTTTTTATTTACATTTACGTACTGTTAACGTGTTATAGTCGGACGTATATATGGCATACAAATAGTAGCCGTTTTTCTCTTCACTAGTAATTGCTTTTTAAAACATTCTTAATACAATAATAAAACTGCTAAAAGTTAAGACTTTTAATACTTTTATTTTTAGCATTATATTTTAAACCGACGATAAGCTGCTGCTATACGTAATATATTTTAATGCTACTAACCCTCGCCGACTACACGTCTTAGAAACCGACGGCGTAACATTTGTTATTTATATATTTTTAAAAAGAATTTATGGCAATTTTAATTATACTTAAAACTATTGCAAACAAATAAGCCTTATTAATTTGTTTTCGTTAATATATTATTTAATGCGATTTTTTAGTATTAATATCTCGTAATTATTTATTACCGGTTATTTATTAGTAATTTTTACTAATATTAAAATCGCGTTTATTTAATTTAAAGCGTTAATAAAGCTAGATTTTATATAGTTAATATATAAAACGAAAACGGGCATTTTATTTTTTTTAAAAGCAAGTTTTTCGATTTATTTAAAAATATAAAATTATATTTTATATTATTATTAGCTTAAGAATATTTAGCATATATTATTAAAACAATAGGCTTTTATTTAATATTATTAAACGAAATATGTTACGTAAATAAAATGGCTAAAATAAAAAGTTGTTTAAACGATGTTTTTTTTTTTATTTTTTAAAAACTAAAAAATATAAGTTTTATATAAATGTTTTTTAAAGCAGATTTAGATTTTAAAAGCTATGTTTTTTTAACGGCCGGACGTTTTTTATTATAGTAATAAAACGTAGTTATAATATTATATATGCCGTTTTAAATATAGTCGATATAAAAAACAAACGGTTTAGTAATAAAATCGGGCGTTTAATAGAACGCGGCTATATATTTAATTTTACGTTAAATAAAGCTAAGTTTATATTATTAACATTTTATAATATATTTTAATTAATAAAAATTAAACGTAATAGTTTAAGATATTTTAAGTTTTAAATTAATTATTTAGTATTATTTATATTAATATAACGATTTATTAACGTTTTTTTTTAACTAGCTTTTTTCGAGTTTTATATTTTACTTATAATATGTTTATTTATTTCGCTTTTATAGTGAATTTAATAAAAAAACTGCTTTATTTATATACCGTAGTTAGCTAAACCAGGTATATTTAAAGTATAGTTTTTTTATATTTGCTTTATTTTAAAAAAAACTGATTAAAAAACTGTTATCGCTTATTTTATTTAATCCGAGCTATTTCTACTATTAATTAATAACAACGTTTTAAAATTTAAAAATAAGCTTAATATTTTTTTTAGTATTATTTTTTGCTTTATTTAAACTTGTTTAAATTATTATTTCGTTACTATAAACAGAACTAAAGTTTATATTAATATTATATATTATAATTTAATTGCAAATATTAATTATCGATTATTATTTATTAGTTTTAAAAATATGCGAAAATAATTTAAATAACGTAATAAAATGCTTTAAATCGTTATATTTAAATTGCTATCAATATTAATAAGTTAAATAAGTTTATAATATAATATATAAAATAACGTATATTAAGTTATATTATTTTAGCCGGCTTATAAATATATAAGCTTGTTTTAATAATATACTACTAGTAATATAATAATATTTATATAAATAATATAGCGTTAGCGATAATATTTAATAAGGTTTATTATATAAAAATAAGCAATAAGTAATTAAGCCGTACTAAATTTATATAGTTATAGTAATAGCAAAAATATAAAAATTTATTTAAAAAAAAGTACCGCTTTATTTTTATGCCGTATTTATAAGCCTTAAATAGTTTGACGTAATAAAGCGTATTTATTGCTATTTATGCGTAATAACGTTAAACTGTTTTCGGATAAATATAACCGGCTTTTTTTAAAAAAGCTTTAAAAACGGTAGTCCCGTTATTTTACTATAGAATAAAAAGTAAAATATATATATATATATATATATTAGCACTTTTTTAATTTAGCGCAAAACGCGATATTTAATCGATTAAAACTAGTTTTTTATTTAAAAATAACGTGTTTTACTATTTATTTATATTTTAGTCTAAAATTGTTACTCGTTATAAATAATTCCTTAAAACTACAAATGCCGTTATATTAGTTAGTTTTTTAATTAGAATTAACGTATTTACGGCTATAACTAAGTATTAAATTTACGTCGTTTTTTTAAACGTTATAAAACTATTAAATAAGCTAATAAAAAAACTAGTTATTTATTGTTTTAATAAATTTATATATATTTAATATCGTAACAAATTAATTTATATTTTTAAAACGTTTTTTTTCGTTTTAATAATTATTAAAAAACTATTATATATTTTATAAATAGTTTTAATATAAATCGATTATTTAATACTACAAACAATTAACGTTAATGTTTTTTAAATAGTTTATAAAAAGCTTTTAGTTTTTACAGCTATACGTATTTAGTTTAGCTTTAAATATAAGATTAAAAAAAAGCTTAGTTTATTAAAACTAAAACTTAAAACGCTACCGTAACTATTTAAAACGTATCCGTATTAATTAAAAAAATATACGGTAGCAGCCGTAGCGCTAAATTTTTTACTGTAGTTTTAATAAACTCGGTAATAGCTTATAGGCCGAATTAAAAAAACTCGTTAAAAAAGCGTTTTAACTATTAAAACTTTTTAGCTCTGACTTTATATTATTTAGCCCGTTTAAACTTTTATTTAAATTTACTTTATATAGAGCAGAAATACGTTTTATAAAGTAGCAAATAAATTTATAAAGCTATTAAACTAAGCTAAAACGATTTATTAAACTACGTTATTAAAAACTTAAACGCTGCCGAAAAATATAAAAAAGTAAGCTTAACGCTTAAAAATAAAAAAAGTTTAAAAAATACGGATTAAATATCGGCTTTACGTTTAAAGCTATTAATATTTAATAATATTAAAAAAAATACGTTAAATAAATACGAAACATTAAATAAAATATTAACAATTAATAAAACGTATTCGGTAATGCGGATAAAGCCTAATTTAGTACTATATTTTATTATTTAAAATGTTTTTATAATAATAAAAACACGTAAAAAAAACATACTATTAGATAAAAAACTAAAAAGCGGCAAAGATAAAAATAATAAAAGTTTAAAATAGTATTTATAAATAAAAAGCATTTATAACTTTATATAAAACGATAAATAAACGTTAAACGAAATAATAAATCGTAAATATAATATTATAAAATATATAATATATATTATTTTATTGTTATTGTTTTTTTATTATATTTTTATAAATATTTAAAATTTTAAAAAGAATTAAACGGCGTATATAAAAAATATTATATATTTTATTATAAATTGATTTTATTTTAATATAGTAAACCTTTTACAATAAACTTTATAATATTATAATAAAGTTTTTTATATTATTTTCGTATATAATATTATATTTTATTAAAAATACGTTATAAAGAAATATCGTGTTTTATTACGGCTTTATTTTCTTTTAATAAGCTTTTATTATTAAATAAACGTAATTTTTAATTTTACTAAACTAGCTATAATAGTTTAATATAATAAAACTTTTTATTTACCGTTTAAGATTTATTACTAAACTTTTTAGATTTTGCTAATAATAAAGGCCGATTATATTTTTATTTATAACTACGAAGGAATACGGCGATGCTTTAAATGCCTCGTGTTTTAAAAAAGCCAAAAACGTACTAGCGCTATTACCGTAATCTTTTACGCTACCTTTATTATAGGTTTAAATGTTTATAAAAATATAAGCTGTTACTATTTAGTTATTATAATACTAACGCATATATTAAAAGCTATTATAAGCTTTTAGTCCGATTAAATAAATATAATATATATATATATTTAATATATAATATCGTAAGCTTTGATAAAATTATATTTTAAAAATACGTGCTTAAATATTAAAAATAACGGTACGATATTTTCGTAAGCTATAAAACATCGAAACAGATTAGCTGCTATAGAAATTATAAGCGATAGTTTATTAACTAAATTATATAGCGTTATATTTACTACGTTATCGGCGATTTTATTTAATTTAATTAGTAGTTTAAATAACCCGATATATTAATATTATATATTAAATAATATCGTTTAAACGGACTTACGTTCAAAAAGATTTCCGGTTAAATATTAATAAAAATATTAAATATAATTATATCGATTTTATTACCGGGTTTAAAGTTTTAAAGCCTTTATTTTTACGGCGATATAAAGTCTTTCCGTTACGGTAATAAAATAAAAAAAACGACTTTAATAAAAAAAATAGTTTTAATTTGGGTAAAAATAAGTTAGATCGAGAAAATAGTAAGTTAAATCGAAATAAAAACGACGGATATTAAAAAGTTTAAAAAGTTTAAAAATTTTAAAAAGTTTAAACGTTTTAAAATTTTTTAAAAATTTAAAAGTTTTAACGACTTTAAAGTATTAAAAAAACTTGCTACTTTTAAATAATTTAAAAGCTTTAAAACGGTTATAAAATTTAAAAAGTTTAAAAAAACTAAAAGTTATAAAAAATATAAAACTTTTATAAATTTAATAGCTTTTAAAAACCGAATAAATATTAGCTTTAAAAGTTTATTTTATTTAATTTATAAATTTAAATAAACGTTTAATAAAATATAAAAGACGACTAAAATGTTAAATTAAATAAAAAATACTAAACGGTAAAAAATAGTATTACGATATAAATACGGTAAGCCGGTATTATTTTTAATAAATTTAAAAACGTTAAATATAAAAGCTTTTTTTAAAAATATAGCTACTTTTTTTACTTATTTAAATCTATTATTACTAAACGTATTATTATTATTTATAATATTAACTATAAAGCCGGTAAAAAATATTTTTATATTTTATTTTATTGTTTTAGCTATTAAATATTACGTTGCCGTATTATTTACTAATAGCTAAAAGCAAATATATTATTGCAAATTAATAACTATATTATAAAAATAAATATAAATAGCTTATTACCGCGTTTTAATACTATTAATAATATACGGATTAGATTATTTTTTTTATATTATAAAATAAAAAAGCGAATAAAAGTAGTAAAAATATTATCGTTGTTTAACGTTATTATAATATTAAAAATCGCGCGGCGAAAAAAAAACTTTAGTTTATTTTTTATAAAAAGCCGTTTAAAAAACAGCAGTTAGCATTAATTTGCCGGTTTTTTTATTGTTGAATAGGCTCTGTACGCACTAATAGGCAGATATAAATAACTGTACGATTAATTTATTTATGTCTATCTCCTAAAAAGAGAAATCCCCGGAAGGGATTCCGTACAAAATATATAAGCCTCCGTACGGAATATCCGACGTACGTACAACTTGCTTACGTTAGCTATCCCGTAACCGTTATACGTAATACTTACTTACGCCGGTTATCTCTTACTTAACGTACGTATTATATACGTACTATTTATTTTATATCGTACGTACTATTTACTTACAACGGCTATTTAATATTTGCTTTATTTTTATTTGTATAAAATAATTGTTTTTTTATACTAAATAAAAAGCTTTTCGCGTAATAATAGTTAAATATTGGCAATTTTTTTTTTTTTGCGTAAAATAGCTGCTTTTTTTGATACTCCGTACGTTATATATTAATAACTGTTTATTAGAATAGCTACGTACGTATTATACGTTTAATTTTTTATTATCCAAACTATTATTATAATTATAAAATGCCGTAAATTATATCGCTAATAATTTAGTTGTTTTATACGTAATAAGATTACTATAAATATAAAATAATATAACTGTTACTAAATTAAAGTTTTTATATATAACGTTAAATGTTTTTATACGATTAAAGTTCTTTTTTTTTTTTTCCGTATGCTATTATTTTATTTTGTCCTAATTGTTTTAAATTCTGTATAATTAAATATAGCCTTTATTTATTTCGCTTTTTTTACTATCGTATAAAATAGCTGCTTTTTTTAATTAAAGCTTTAGCTTTTTAAATCCAAACAATCTTATTTTCTCGCCGCTATTGCTAGCTAGCTTTTTGCACTTTTTATTAAAGGTCTTGCTATTTCGGTTAGTACGCCTATTGTATTTTAGCCGAACCTTTTAAACTTTATAATTAACAAAGTTCAAATTATTAAGCGATAGCATTTCGGCCCGTACTAAATTGCTATCGTCAGGCCTTAAGCCTATTAAGTTATCGGTGTTTTTAGCGTTAATAGTATTATAACCTAGCACTATTCGACTTTAAATATACGTAGCTTTATACGTAATATAGCTATTAACGTATATAGTTATATAAGCTTTTATTTTTTGCTTTTGTTCACTCGTATAATAGGACTAAAAGCGCGCTTTTTACGCGATGCCGTCCCAAAACATTAATATTCTATATGCTCCGGGGCCTGTTAATATACAGGAAAATCATGCCCGCATACTACATCGTGATTCGTATTTTTACGGCATAATAGTACAGTTTTATAGTGTTGTCCCTATAATTAGGCCGTACAACGCCTACTAGCGTCGTATTATTACGGCAATAATAACCGGCTATTATACCGGTACTCCGTATAAATAGTACGTGCATATTCCGGGCTTTTTTAACAGCTTATACGCTAATTATATTTACTATTCCCATACCGCCTGTTATATTTATCGCGTGTAAAGTAGTCGGCACTGGGGTAGTTTGTTCTCGGTAGATAATACGAAATAAAGGGTAAATAGTACGATATTTTTGTTCTTATAGTTACGAATTAAATTCTTTTTTTCTGTCCTAAATCAATGTTTTAAAAACGTGATATTAAACGTGTAGTTATATTTTATACAATAAGATAATAATCTCTCGTATTACTTAAAAAAATAAAAAAAAATCAATAAAGGAAAAATACGCAAAAAAGAATAAAATACAAATTTATTATTATTAATTTAACCGGTTAACAAATGTTTTAATTTATATAACGAGCCGATTAGTCGTAACTAATTATATAAACGTTTAATTAAAGTTTTTTTTCGTAAATATATCTAATAAATTGTCTTTGCCATTAATTTATCGTACTTCTGAAATTTTACGATTTTTATACGTTTTGCGCAACGATATTACGTTAATTATTAGCCGTTTTTCGGTAGTTGTTCCTAATTTTACAAAGCATTTATACAGCAAACGTAAATCAAAATAAATAACTACTAAAATTTAGTCTAGCTAAAACGTACGAATAATTTGCTACAACGTTGTACTAAAGGCGATAACATAATCGAAGCCAGTTATTATATCGTATAACTCGCTTGCAAGTACGTTTTTTGTAACTTTTTTGCATTTTAAAAAACTCTAATATACAATATTGCCGTAAATCTCGAAACTATTGTTTATATATATTTTTTTTGGCTAATACGACCAAAAAACCAAGCTACGATAAAAAATCCGCGTTATTTGCAAAAAATCCGTCGGTAAAAATAAACAATTTAATACAAATAAAATTAAGCGGAATAAACCGTAGGCCGCGCGATAGATTTTTTATTTATTATTTTAATCGTACGTTTAATGCTTTAATGTGCTTATTTTTAACTTCGTAACCTATATTACGAAAAAAAGATCGTACGCCGCTTCGGGCTAGCATATTAATACGATATATGCCCTTTTCGCGCGTTACGCTATATAGTCCTATAACGCTATATAAGCAGTTAGATCAATCTTTAATAACTGCAATACTTGGCTTTTTTATACAAAAAAATGTTTTTACCTTTGAATAAAATACGGCCGCCGTTAAATTTTATAGCGTCGTTTATACGAACGTAGTTTTCGGCTTTACGTAAAACTTTACCTTTTTTAGCTTTCGCTTCTCTAATTCTAAAAATTTTAATATAATAAAACTAAATATATCGTTAGTTTATAACGCAGTAATACCAAAACCGTTAAGCCTTTTTTCGGTTAAAAATAAATATAGGTTATACGTTAAAATATATATTTCGAGTTTTTCGCAATAGTATATATAATACGTTTCGTACTAATACAGGCCTAACTCGGCCAAGTTATATAAAAGCCGTATAATATGCAGTAAAATATTTATTAAATACCTATCCCGAATTTTTTTCGGAAATCGTACGTAAATAATTTAAATTAATTTATCCGTTATTTATACATACGCCTATATAATATCTTTTAATTTACTTTTTGCTCCGTATAACTAAATTAACGTAAGGCCTAAAGTTAGTATAAAGCGTTAACTATTTCGTTAAATCGTTAAAAAACTAAATAAAAAGTGTTTTTTTTTTTATTTCTATATCTTTATAAGACTATTCTAGATTTTTTATACGAAACAGTTATTTTTTTTTAACTTTTTTACTAAACGTATATCGAAAATACGAAAAATCTCTAGTATATTATTAAAATACCCTATAAAAATAAATATGCCTTACGTTAACAAGTTATTAATCTTTTTTATATCCGATTTTTTAAATAGCTTACCGGGCGTATTAATCTTTTTATCTTAACGAAATTATACTATAAAAGCAAAATCTGACTTTTCCTTTTCGGTAAAAAATGCTTATATAATAAAATGTTTTTTTAAACGTCTTCGTCTACGCTTCGGTAAATCAAAAGCTTATTATAATTTTTAAAACATAATTTCTAGCAAAATGTTTTATTGTATAATAAATATTTCGAATTCTATATTATCGTATAACGGTCGATAATACGGCCTAACCTACGTATAATAAAATCTTTAGCCGTTATCCAAAATTACGTTTTGTCCTTCGATTGCCGCGATTTTAAATAGTTTTTTTTAGCCGCCTTTTTTACGTTATATAAATATTTCCGATTATAAAAAAAGCTAAAAAAACGTTATACAATAGGCCGTTTTATATATTTATTACACGGTTAACGTCTATTTTCGTACGTTTTTTTCCGAATTGCTTTCGTAGTTTTTTAAATTGCTTTTACTTTTATATAATATCTAAAAAAAAAAAAAAATCTGTCGCAATTTTAAAATAGGCTTTAAAAACTAATAAAATAAGTACTAAGCTATTTAAACTAGCCGTATTGTTTAAAGCTTTTACTACGATTTATAAAATCGTATAATCGTTTATCGTATTTAAAAGTTTTTATATAAAATATTAAATATATAATAAAATAGTTTATATACCCGTTTAATTTTCCCGATATTTTAATAAGCTTTAACCGGGATTTTTTTATATAAAAATTTTATTAATTACGCGTTATTCCGAAAATTTTTTAAACAAAAAGTTATATTAATATCATATATAATTACGTTTAATAGTTTTTAAATATATATAGATCTAGTACTGATATAGGGCGTTTTAAATACTTTACGCGGAAAAAGATTTTAAAAACGTAGCGGCTTAAAATCTCGTTTTAGCGTCGATTACGTATAATACGGGCTTGCCGTTAATATATACGACGTTAATAATTATTTCGTAATTAAAAAATAAGTTATTTTTAATTAAAAAACTTAAATTTTTAAGGTATTATTACGTATAATTAGCAATAATAGTAAACTCGCTTAATTTTGTTAAAATTTTTAAAAAAACGTCGTAGCCCGCTTTTGTCAGTAAATTATAAGTTTTTTCGTACGTTAGTGACCTGTTTTTTTATATATTCGCCGTAGTTCTATCTCCGTAAAGTATAAAATTTATTCCGCGCGACCGAAGTAAAAAATCCGTAACCTTATTTTTTAACTATAACGTACAATTTGCCGTTTTATACGATCTTATTTATTAAATTATTATAGTATGCTTTTTATCGATTTATATTATATAACGAAAATAAAAAAAACGTAAAAACATCGAAAATAAAAAATCGAATTAAATTAATTGGCGTATCGATTTTAATTTTTTTAATTAATATTATATTTTTAGCTTTTCTAAATTATACGGAAGTTTCCCTAAAAATTTAGTCGATTTTTGTTTTCGGAAACTTTTATACGTATATTAATACCTGTAATTTGCCGACAGTCGATATTTATACGGCTTTTATATTCTAAAGGATACTTTAGTAAATATTTTTATATAGGTTTTCTAATATAAAAGCCGATATATTATACGGTTTTATACTATTAATATAAAAGATTATTAAGCTTTAGGATATTTTCCCGGGTTTATTCGGTATATATATAATTAGTTTATTATATAGTGCGAAATCTTAATTTTTTGTTTTTATAAGCTTTTTTTTTCGTTTTTTTCGTATAGTTAGTCGTTTTTATCTTTTGTTTTGAAATATCTTTCGAAATTAACGACGTAAATATTAACCTTTTGTTTATATACCGCTATATTCGATAAAATATTATTTTACGTAAACAATCTTTTTTAAAATGTTTTTATAAACTAGTAATCCGGCTTAAAGCATATAAGCACTTTTTATTTATACGATTAAATAAACGTCGAAATCCTAAACCGCGAAAACTATACGAACTGCAGTACGTACAACTACGGAATAATTTTTTACTACGCTACTTTTACATATAGTTATTACTATATTTTCTATCGTTATAATACGTATAAAGTCTTTGTTTTATATAAATTATGGCTTGCTTTCTTATTATACCGAAATTTATATTACGGTACAAAGATTTAAAATTAGTCTTTCGTACGAGTTTTTTGTATTAATTAACGTTTGCTCGAATGTAGGCACGCTATTATATACTTATGCGATAGCCGAATGTAATTAATCTTTTTTTGAAAATTTGGCCTGAAAGCGCGTTAAGTCGTACAGAAGGTTTTAAAAAGCTGTTTAAATGCTTTTAGTTTTATTAATGCCAGATTATTTTATATAACTTATTAAAAGTTTATCGTAGTTTATTTGCTTTAATATTAAATATAGTTTATTTTCGTATTAAAAATATACGTTAAAACGTATCGTATATTTTTTTTTACGTTGTTTCAGGCTAATCCTAGTTTAAAAGTACGATTTAGTAAAGCCTAAAAAAATTTAAGGAAAAACCGCGTAATAACAATCTTCTTTAATTTTTAAAACTTAATATAGCCGTACGAACTAACGTACTTTATTCGATAATATATATACAAATAGCTAATAAAGTTTAAAAAAACTTTTTTATAACTTTTAAAAAGCTACGAACTTATATAATCGATTTAGCCGTTTGTATATTATATTTTAGTACAAACAAAGTTTTATAGTATATATTAAAGTAAGGTTTGCCGTGTAATAAAAAATAGTCGGAAAGCTTAAAATTGTTTATACGGTTTAGTTTTTTCGTAATAGTTTTTCGATAGTTTATTAAATATCCTGTTCGGTAATTTTTTAAAGTCGTAATAATTAAGTTATACAAAGCTTTTAGTAATAAATATCGGCTACTATCTATTTGCTTCGTATAAGCTTAGCTAATTTTACGTTTAAAGTGCTATTTTTAAATTATATTTTTATTTCGTTAGTCGTATGAAGAGTAGTTATTTTACGGTTTGTACGAACTTATCAAACTAAAGTTCCGTTTAATCTTTAAAGTTTTCTAATAAAAAAAAACAATAATCGCTTATTATACAGTCTTTTATTAACGATAGTACGTAGTAAGCTGCGTATATTGCCATAAACTTACTAATAACTATCGAATAACTTAAAGTCGTTGTTGTTTTTTTATTCGCTTAGTACGAA
>JAJJXC010000101.1:0-35667 GCA_022432385.1 Xylariaceae sp. FL1272 | reverse complement strand
TAAAAAACGACTTTTTTAAACTTAAGCTAATTATTAATTAAATTTTAAGCTTTTAAAATTGTTTAAATACCAGTTTAAAGCTAGGTTTAATAAAGTGTTACAGTTAGACTTCCATCTCGTGTTTTAGCTTAACAGCCTTATAAGTCTACCAGTGGGCCCGTTTACACGCTATAAGTTGTCACTCCACTTCTACGGAGTACGGGGCATGAGCACTTAGAATGAGTGCCGAGCATGGGGTGAAGGCATATGCTAACTCATTTTTGCGCGTCATCTGTGGCTCGTACGGGTTGTTAGAACGTCGACAAGACGCTTTTCCCTGGCTAGCCCAGCGGACAAAGCCACGAGTTCCGCAACCTGGCTGGGCTCAGTTTGGCATAGGTTGCAAAAGGGGAGCTGGTATGTTTAGTTAGATCATAACGAAAGCACGATGGGATTCAAACGACTTCTGCACGACCAGAATTGACCAGAGGCTTGGCGTCGGACCACCTCAGAATAACAATGTCGCCATTCCTGCCGTCCATAGCGCCGTCGGTGTCGGTACCGTGACCTTGAACGAGAGTGTCTTGGAGGAGACGGATCAAGACAGCGGTCTCCAAGTCGGGAGTGTCAATCATGGTGACATTACCGGCGGAGTCGTTTAGATTCTGAAGCGAGGGCGGAAAGGCGGAGAGAAAGGACGACAGGTAGTGATTATGCAGCAGTGCCTGGTGACGAGTGGCGTACGCCTGTTCAGTCTCAGAGAGGCGTGCTCTGAGTTCAGGGGTGGAGAGATAGTGCAAGGTGTGTTTATCGATCTGATATCGGATGTTGGTCAGGCATTGGTCAAGCTTTCGGGACGTGCAGCATAACGATACTGTACCTTGGCAATCCTTGTGCGCAGATAGCTCCTCACCAGGAACTTGAAGCGCTCGAGCTCTGTTTGGATAACAATGAGCGCGAAATTGGTCTTGGGGTCCATATCACCCGTCATGTCCTCGACCTTCTCGATCTGTTCCTTGATACGGTCATTGACGCGCTCAAACAGGCGATCGGGGGGCCATCTTGCCTCACGGTCAGCCGACGCAGACGCAGACGCAGACGCAGGGGTAAGGGGTCTGTGACGGGAGGACGACGGACTGTAAAAGCTCAGGACAAGATCGTTCAGCAACCCAGGCGCGTGTCAGGGCCTGAAGGTCGCGTGTTTCCTTGGGAATGGCGTGGGAGGTAGGGTCGACATCGCGGAGGATGTCGTCGATATCCATGGTGTGATGTGGGTAGATGCGGGACGACGGGCACTCAGACGATGTCTTGGACTCGACGCATTGAACGGAACTGTGCAGCTGCAACGTCGGGCTGCTCGATGTGTATGACGCGCGAAGAACCTTAGGGATTTGCAAATGGGAGACGCGGGCGGCACCTCATAAGGTAGGGCCGTTTCCGGCGGGGTAGATCGAGCCCTTCAAAATCCAGGTTGACGTCCCACAGCCGGGCACCCTCAATACCTACCTATGGGGGTGCCCCCCCTTTTTGAACAGACTGGTACTGCAATCGCAGGTTGTAAAATGCTTACGTAATTTGGCCCTGGTAGTGCTACCGTAACTAGGCCGTACTATAACCAGCCCTTTCTTTATGCTATTTTGTTTATAAAAATTTAATAACTATTGCGACTACTATATAAAATAACGCTCTTTCTGAATTGACTGCGACACGGCCTTACTATGTTCCGGCTATTATAATGTTAGCTTAATATCGTAATATTAACATTTTACTATACTGAAATTCGGTGTTATAAAGCTATAACTTTAGGCTTAATAGCCTTACTACTTAGTAATAAATTCGTATAATGCGTTAAACTTTAATATATAAACTTTTAATAAGCTTTAATTATATAATAGTTTATATACTATAATTTAATAATAAGTTATAATCGTAGCCTATAAAAGTAAACTGTTTAAATCGTAAACCGTGTAAATAAACTATTGTTTTAATTATATACCGTATTATATTAGGTCACCAATATAATAGTATATGGTAGGTGGTCGGCGGTAGGTAGTCGGCGTTGTTTTTTGACTTTTTAACCTAAGGCCGCTAGCAGAGTACCAAGGCTGTAACAAAGTGTCGGCAGAGTGTTAACAAAGTAATAAACTGTTAGCAGACTGTTAATAGAATGCCAGAGTGCCAACAAAGTGCCAACATCGCTAAAATTTTAACATCGTATCTAGGTTAACATTATAGACCCTTATTTATTATAGCCTTTATAGTACTATAATACTATAGCGGCTACTATTAAGTACGCAATATAATAACCAATTCGAATACAAAGTTTTTTATAACAGCTATATTAAAAAAACTACTATATAAAGCCTTATATAGTGGTATATTCGACACTATAGTTTGCAGGTACCATAATATTAAAGCAACATAGTGCTGGATACAAAAGCTTAAAACTCACGTGTTACGCCTGTACGGTGTCCGAGGCCTAACAGGCATGCTAACAGCATGTCTAAAAGGGGGGGTCCCTTCCTTAAGTACCTACAAGTATACCATACTTGAAGGGCCTGGCGAGGCTGCTATAACCCAAAGGTACTCATTACATTGGGGTTTTTGCACGTAAGGTAAATGTGGGTAGCATTACTTCTGTACTTACTGCCAACCTGCGCTCAGCAAAACTTTGAAACTCGGACCTTTGTGCATTCGAGTTAGAAAGCCTCAGTTTCGATTGTCCTGTGAGTGCAAGTAGGCAGGTTGGAACGTTTCCGTCTACATTGGCCCGGCCCGTAAGCTCTTGATGATATCTACATGTAGGTACGGATGTACCTTAGACAGTTTCGTAAAGGACCCCTGCAAACAGGCCGTGCTTGTCACGAAGACGTACAGTCCCAGCAAGTCATGGCGAGTCCTACTTGGAGAGGATTGTGTTCGACGCAACCTGAATTAGATCCGTCTGGGCCAGATGCAGCATGATGATTGGAACACGGCCGTCGTCGTCGACCCAGGCCCAGGACGCATACTACCCAGTGTGTGCAGGGCCAGACAATATGGATGACGTGCAGGACGGGACCTCACCGCGTTTTTTCCTTGCTTCCGCTGTTTCCGCCTTTTAGCCAGGGCCGCCCCGGCCTATCTCCAGAATTTCACTGCAACGACCGATCCAAACGGTTCGACTGCTCTGCAAGCGTCCAGTTTTCCACGAGCTCTCCGGGAGCCAAGCAGGTCGGCAGGCCCTCTTTTTTTGATACGACTTCGTACCTTCGAGGTGCCCTCAGCTCGAGCTAGCGGCGACTACCTCAGAGGTCTAGTTGACTTCCAGCTGGTGTTGCGTGCCTCGGCTGGTTGTTCGCACCCGGGCTACTAACGTTTCGTCTACTAGCTCCAAACATCATGGCAGGCGCGCAGGACTGTCATCACCACAGCACTGTAGAGTCTAGACACAGTTGTTTCTAGACACAGTTGTTTCTAGACACAGTTGTTTCTAGACACAGTTGTTTCTAGACACAGTTGTTTCTAGACACAGTTGTTTCTAGACACAGTTGTTTCTAGACACAGTTGTTTCTAGACACAGTTGTTTCTAGACACAGTTGTTTCTAGACACAGTTGTTTCTTCAGATATGTACATGAATCGGCCGGCCACACCGACATAATTACTATGCAGGGGTCCATATCTTGCGCACGCACTGCCATCTGCAAAGTATAGGGCGACATAAATATAGGGTTTGACGGCCGTAAAATATCTCTCCTGCCTCCCCCGCCTCCGCTTCTCTTCCTTTCCATCCTCCTCGCAGCCCTGTGCTAGTAGCTCGAGACAGCGTTCGTATCCTGTCGACGCTATGGCAGACGACCGAGACGGCCCGCCTCCGTACGGGGAATACCAGCATGACCTGTACACCCAAGGCATCCTGCACGGCGCTCTGCCCGTCATCACGACAGATCCAAACAAGTTGAGGCTGGAGGCGAAGAGACTAATGCCGCCACAAGCCTTCAACTACATAAGCGGTGGCTCCGGCGAGGGTTCTACTAGTGAGTACAGTTTTGGAACTGTGTCCTCTGATGCTATGCCAGCATTTGCTTGGCGCTGGATATGAGGATTCCTCGCCGTGTACAAGGCGCAATGTTAACCTTCTACCGGCGTAGTGGATGCAAATCGCCTAGCTTTTCGGCAATGGAAGATAATTCCGCGAATGCTGCGCCCTACAGCTCCCCGGGACCTGTCTGTCAATCTGTTCGGCCAGCGCTATGGTATGTTAAACTGGTCGATGAAGGTGCTGGTACACCCTGAACGCTTACCATGAGAGGCGAAAGACTGCCCAGTACTCTGTGCTCCCGTCGGTGTGTGAGTCAAAGCCTTGCTACCCTTGCTAAAGCTGAAGAAAAGCAACCGAGTTTGCAGAATGATCTCGCACTATGGCCATTATCTCGTGGTGGTATATATGGAGCAGCATGTTAATTCTTTCGCAGGCAAGAAGTATATCACAAGGATAAGGAGATTGGGACAGCATCGGCCTGTGCCGAACTCCGGGTACCTTTCATTCTCAGCACCGCGTCCACAAGTAGCATGCCAGAGGTTGCTGCAGCCTGTGGCGAGCAGCCGCGTTGGTTCCAACTATATTGGCCTATGGACGATGAGATAACCGCCTCTATTCTCAAGACAGCACAAGCGTCCGGCTTCACGGCCCGTAGGTAACTCTCAGGGTTATGATTTACCTATCCATTATGTGGAGCCAGCCTCTTTGTCCTCCGAAGCAGGTGCCCTGTCACATGTATCGAGACTTTGAGACCTGGCGGAAGAAATCGGGCAACTGCTCGTGAAGATTATGTACTAACTCGAGTGGTTGCAGTGGTGGTGACACTGGACACAGCCACGATGGCATGGAGACCGGCTGACCTTGATTATGCATATCTCCCCTTCATGACCGGCCAGGGTAACTGTATAGCATTTGACGACCCTGTGTTTCGTCAAAAATTTGCGGAGCAGAACGATGGAGATGCCCCCGAAGATAGTGTAATTGTGGCTTCCAGGTACTGGGTGAGCGAAGCCTTCTCCGGAGATAGTCATTCATGGGACCATCTTAGAATTTTGCGACAGTTATGGGATGTAAGAAACACCCCCTATTTCCCCCCTATTGTTTCGCCTACTTCAACCATTCGATCTTGGTGAGGAGTCGTCGACAGCGAGCTTTACTCTCGAGCTTGGAAGAGTTTCGAAGGCCTACATGATGCAATGGTGAGGATGGGGCTGACGTATAAGCGATACAGGGCCCACTACTTCTCAAGGGGATACTACATCCTGAAGATGCAGAACTGGCCTCCCAATATGGTGTCGACGGCATAATTGTAAGCAACCATGGTGGTCGTAATGTCGATGGTGCTGTGGGTGCTCTGGATAGTAAGTGTTCAATTCTCCTGTTGCTATCTGCTCTGCACATTTGCACACTTCCGCAATCAAGGAATGCACGGTAATATCGGACGTGTCCCACGAGGTGCTGCTTTTTCCATAGTAGCCCTGCCCCAACGCATTTCACAAGAGTTGACCTCTGTATTCTAGTGTTGCCTGACATCGTGAACGCGGTTGGGGATAAAATGACGATCCTCTTTGACTCTGGCATCCGCACAGGTGCTGATATCATAAAGGCACTAAGTCTGGGTGCTGAGGCCGTGCTGGTTGGTCGACCGATCATGTATGGGCTAGGAATCGGCGGAAAAGAGGGTGCGAAACATATCTTGGCTTCGTTATTAGCTGAAGTGGATGTGACTATGGGCTTGGCTGGTATCAAAAGTGTGGCAGAGCTGAATGAGACAAATTTGAGGAGGGTCTCATATAGTGGAGATACGAAATCAAGCCTCTGAAAAGGCAGCTAGCTGATGGATCAAATTTATCGATTGACTGTGTGGTGATTATTATTCACATATCACCCCTGTGTACAACCAGCAGATATAAATTCATGTGGATTCAGTATTCTTCTCGCGTCATAGGATTGGATCAGTTTCATCAGCGGCCGATCTTTTCATCCAATGAACTCCGTGCTCACAAGCGTCTCCCACGGTTTCTTAGTCTCCCATACTCTTTGCATCAAACGACGGGCATCCTGCACCTACACTCTCGACGTTAGAAATGACGGAAAGGAACAAGAGCAGGGGGAGAAACCTTATTTCCAGGGCGGGAATATCCAGAATCGAGGATCGAAAAGCTCACCTGTGTCATGCCATGGTTTTCAGCGGACATGAAACGGCTGAGTATCAGGGCTCTATGTGACTCGCTCTGGGTGTCACAACCTGCCGTCTAGTGTATAAAAACATGTTAGTCCGTTTTCTCATTCGTAACAGTCTGGAACAGAATGGATCTATTTATCATTTCCCGGTTTTCATCGGTGCTCCAAATCGAAACAAGGGTACTTGCTATAATACAAATTAGTGTAGGTCCTTTTAGAAAATAATGAACAAGAAAAAGGATCGGGATTGTTTTATACATACCGAACATGGGAAACAATAGGCAGGATTCGGCCGTTCCGCCTAGTTGAATACGACCAAGACACGATATAATTTCTTTTACAGCTTGCTGGACAGTCTCATCTTCGGTCTTTCTCCCCTGCAACCATGCTCGAGTAAGCCATTGGAAATGATCTTCGTATGGGAGATGCGTACGGAGATTTGGGCTTGTGCCTGCAACACCACACAGCAATGATAAGGGGGTGCAGCGATTACGGCTACAGGAAACGAAAATAGCTTACCATCACACGACGAAACAAGTGAACGAGTGCAGCCCAGTGAAAAGCCGAATTGGTTGCACCCAATCCTTCCGAATCCCATTTTTCGATATCGCCCTCAGTGTGAATATGCTTACAAGGGACTGGCTGTTGCACCATTGATTCTCTCACTGCCATCTCGAGCTTAGCTGCTTGTTCAGCAATTTCAAAACTCGGTCGCCACTCCGTCCGTATATTCCGCTCTTCGTCAATGCGCTCGGCATCGCACTTGCGGGCAAGATCTGCGATTTTAGATAAGAGGTAAACACATCGTGTTGTAAATCCCATGCTGTTGGCCGCAAAGGTGCTGCGTTAGTTATATTTACTTCCCCTCTACGGGCCCCTAGACTTTAAAACAAAGGGCTGGTTTCTAATATATGACAGGTCAGATATCACTTACTATAAAGAAGTCAGTCAGTATGATGTCTTTGAAAAGTAGTCAAAGAATAACTCGTATAGGATCGTTCTATACTTGCCATACAATCAATCTCATCATATCCGTCGTGAATGTCGTCAACTTCATAGTCAAATATCCATCCCGACGACGCATCTTTTGGTCCACCGCTCAGGCTCCCGATTACATCCAAATAAGCAGCCCAGCTCCAAAGAAAGGAGCAAATGGGATCCTGACGAAAATTATGGTGAAAGCCACGCAATCCACCTGGACGAACCATAATGACCTTCAAAAAAACGTTAGCAGGTTTTACTCGTCCACCGACACCCTTCATAGCAAACCATCGCTTGAATGTGCAGGTTTAAACCTTCACCAATCGATAGTGGGAACCAATGAATATTATTAATCACTAACCTCTCGCGCAAGGCTAAGATGTCTTTGCCAGGGGATATCGTATCCGAAAACTTGAGGAGAAATGATATCCAGCGACGCTAGCATTATTGCAGTAGCAAGATTAGCATTCGAGAAGTTCCTGTCAGGGTCATTGAGAGCTTCGCGGAGGGTGGGAAATATGTCATCAACCCAGAAGGCGATTCTCAACGTCGGCTCTTTGTGGTTCAAGACACGGGCGCGATGCGAGGCTACCACGAATCAGCATAACGAGCAGGCAAGAGGGCCGATACGCGTACCAGAGTATGCCAGTAGTAAAGCCAGTAGGTTGTCGTTCCTTACTGCCATCCGAGGTAGTATCGTACGAAAAGGATTGGCGTGAGGATCATCATAAGGGACAAGGACTGGAAAGGCATGGTTAGCTCTGGCCGAAAGAACCATGTGGTGGCGGATACGACACTATTTACCTCGCGCGGTATGGTTTAAAAAATGATGCTAAAATTATGAGCTACCATAAAATTGCACCTGCTGGAACGATAACGTACAAAATACTACAAACATCAGCATACAAACGGGGATGGAATAGTATAGTGCGGCTTTAGCTTACGAGCAGGTTCATAGGGTTTTCTACAAGTCTATAGAGAAGTCAGCCGACATGGAGATGCAATATGGAGTGCGGAGTGGGCTTGTGAACTGCATACTTAAGAGGAAGGGGTTCTAAGTTCCTGGGTATCTGGCAGTAAGGAAGGTTTTAATTTTGTTAGACATGCACACTAATTACAGATTCTCGGGGCTAGTAAACAGTCTACCATCCAATGTGTAGAGCACTTACTATCCCAGAAGTCAGCAAGGATGTCTCCAGATCGTAGCTAGAAAAAGGCACTTATCCGGGCTATCCCTAAACATACCGCAAATAGACACCGGCTTGGAGTAGTATCCACTGCTTGGATCGTCGAAACCCTTGGTCTCCACGCCAAAGCCAGACTCATTCCACGAGAACCCTTCAGCACCGACTTCGGGGCCGTTGTCGAGCTTATCTCGCTGAAGCAAAGGCGAAGATCCTCCAATTGCGTTCATATCATCGTTCTTGCCCAAATCATAGTCGGGCAGTCCTCGGTCGATACCGTAAAATGTACGCTCGCTCGCATTCCGTGCTCGCGTCTCTGACGGGGGTCGCATACCTCTGGCGTGGCCTGTGCCGTCGCTGTATAAGGCTCGAAGGCTGGGAGGACCAGCCAGCAATGAACTCACAGACATCTTGGTAGCGTTGTGTTCTGTGCGGTGCGCTTGGTGATAATCATCGTCACTGTATGTCGAGGATGTGGCGGGAGTCAATGGTGAGGCGGCAGATGCCTGGTAGCCGGGGAGGTCTTGCGTCAGTTCAGCTATTTCCTCGAGTTTCCCCTGCGGGTCCCCGGACTTTACGAGAAAGGACTGGTTTCTGATATACAACAGGTTGGATTACTTACTATAATGAAGTCAGTACGATATCTTGAGGATATAGTTCAGAAATAACTCGCATGGGATCTTTAAATACATACCATTAGAGCTTACAGGTAGCCTTCGTGACGCTAAAGCAGAGTCGAAGCCAGAGCTATGAGACGAGAACGGTCGTGTCTCATAGTCAGTATATGGGGTGTCATTCAGTTTGACCCTTTTACTTGCTGGCAAATCTGAATCACGTGCGGAAGACGAGGGACTCTCTGCATTTTCAAGCCCAGTCTGAGAAGGGGAGGCTTTGTTGAAGGCCTCTGATGGGCAGAAAGCGCTTGCCAGGGGCTCGAGTCTACGGGCGGCCCGATTATCTGATTGCAGATCCTGGTGAACAAGCTGAAACCCCCTGGCTGGGATGGTAGAAATGGCCGTTTGGCTCGTGTCAACAAGAATGGCGTCTCCAGCTTGCTTGCCTCTCCGCCCATCCCAATTCAGCCGTATGCTATAATCGCACGTCTCGCCCGTTCTCTGACAGCTGTAAGAGAATATCAGCATTGAAATAATGATGCGAGCTGCGGCCACATAATGGGATGGACTAGTGCTTGCACATGCGCAATGTTGATAATGGAATATGCGGGTGATTTACTTCAGGCAAGCCGGGTGTTCCTCTCCGCATTTGACCTTTCGATTCTTACATGGCCTACAGCGACGCATCAGCGTTTGTGAATGCAAAGTTTGAGAGACAGGCTAACCAGCATCCATTTCGACTGCGTCGTTTGGGTTCAGGTGCATCACTCTTTCTGGGTCGTGGCATCATACAAGAGGGCAGTCCGGTTTTACCGGAGCACGGCGGCTATGGAGAACTGATTGCCACACGAGTAGAAACGAAATCCTTTGCACGATAGCCGGGTCATGATCAACAAGCCCACCTCCAGATCTCCGGCGTTAAATGGATGTCCGAACTGTGGTGATAAGTCTGAAAAGTACTTTGACAGTAGCAACGGTTTCACTGCTTCAAAGAGGACCACGCTGCTCTCACTGACTCTATGCCCACGATTAGCTGGTGGGCCAAGAAGCGCTGGCCCTTGAGCCAGCACGAGCTACACTGTCATATGCGTCTTGCTTCGAATGAAGGAGGGCGCACGAAAATATGCCAGCGATCCGGGCGGATACAAGATGATCCTGAATACGCTGGTATATACAACCGGGCAAGTGGGGGACAGAATGAGGCTGGACGGGTGGCGAAGGTCTTGAGATAACCGGAGTTCAGGTGAGGAGTGCAGTGGTTTCGCTTCTTGGCACAGTATGGCATTCGGGATACCAGCATACCGACACGCAAGGGATCGACGGAATGGGTGTGCCGACAGGTGCCGCCAAGTGGGCAAAACTCCTCTCTGTCCGTCACATACCTTAGATCAATGACTTCTACTCATCCTGTCCGACCTTCCCTGACCAGGCTGACCCCGCCGTTCGCCTCTGGCCTCTGACCACTGACCTGTGCCGTATCGTTACAGCTGATCTCAATTGGTCGAGTAATCCTAGAGTGTGTTATTGCCAACCGAAGGGCCTATCCCTTTAATTAAGACTCCAACTACAGTTACAAGTTCAACCCTTAACGTCTCGGACCATACCTTAAAATGTATTTAATAAATAATATAGCGATAGTTTAAAACGATTTAAACACGACGACAATATATAAATAATACATAAAAATTATTTAATATATAGCTTAATAGCTTATATATTATAGAATTTTTTTTTAATTAATTTAAACGTATTATATAGGCGACATCTAGCAATAAAGCGATATATATATAAAGCTTAAAGTCTGATTGTTCGAACCTTTGCTAGGCTAAAGTCTTGGCCGTATTGTAGTTGAAATCGCAATTAAAGGGATATGGAGAGGGCTTCGCTCAATTCGCCTCAGAAAACCTCGTAGTTTTCTAGGGTTGTTCTAACGTTACACGTGCATAAGGCCTACGTAATGTCGATATTTAAGACCTTGATGTCTTCCTCGGGCTTTTCCTTGTGTGTCCGAGCGCTCTCTATCTTATGGATGACATCCAATCCCTGAACAGCCCTACCAAATACCGTGTGTTTGTTATCTAACCACGGCGTCTTTTCTGTCGTGATAAAGAACTGGCTGCCGTTTGTATTGGGGCCCGCGTTAGCCATACTGACCGTGTATGGCTTGTCATGTTTGAGTGTGCTGAATTCGTCCTCGAATTCATGACCCCATATGCTTTCTCCTCCAGTTCCATCGCCCAGTGGATCACCGCCTTGTATCATGAATTTGCGGATCACCCGATGAAATATGGTGCCGTTGTAGTAACTTCGTCTCGAATGCGTCACAAAATTTTCGACAGCTTTGGGCGCAGCATCAGGGAAGAGGCGGATATGGATGTCGCCATAACTGGTATGAATGACCGCCGAGGTCCCAGTCTCTACTTTCCTGGCCTGTGCCGCTTTCTTGGGGTTGAGCAAAGTAGGCTTTTCATTTTGAACGTCCCGTTCCGACCGGGATATCTCTTGCTCGTTGGTGAACATGTAGAATCGCTGCTTGCCTACCGATGTAGCGAATAAGATTGGGTCTCGTGTCTCGGATTCTTGCAAGAGTGGGTTGGTTGATGCCGCCATAGCCACGGTCGTAACGCCTTTTTTCTGGGGCTGACCTTGATACAAGGCCAAAGCGACAGGCCGTATATGTTCATCTTTTCCGTACACCCTGATCACTTGATTGGTATGTGTGTTCAAAAGTTTCACTCCGATCACGGAACCGTATAGAATAAAATGACCCGACTCGTCGAAAATAACATTCAGCTTGTCCCGGAGGGGCCCCGACTCCATCTCACGTTCTGCAGCTAGCCTCCTGCCAAAGTCCACGTCGTCCAGTTTCTGAGCGGAAGTCCCGGCTTGCTGCATCTCCTGGATAGCCTGGAGCGACTCATCGTATGTACGGTACAATTTAGCCGAGACAAAGTCGAATATGCGGATTTTCCGGTCGGGGAGAGAGAAGGATACGAACTGATGGCCGGACGGCGACACAGTCAGAGAAACCGGCACTGATTTGGCCTTTTTAAAATCAAAGAGATTTGTCGTACTCTTATATTGGAACACATTCTGGGGCTTTTCGTAGCTAGCTGTTGGCGACCAGTATTCGAGCATGCCGCCGTCGTCGGCCGAGATGACACAGTCGTACGCATCGTTGAAAGCCATGGCCGCGACAGCGCTCCGGTGCAGGCCCTTGACGGTGTGTAGAGGTGCCGGGTTCTCCCCGCGGCCATCGTAGATGTGAATCAAAGGCTTTTCGGCGTCGGATACAGCCAACAGGGGCAGCGAAGATCCACGCTTGTGAACCCAACAGACACACTTGGGTACAAAGTCCAGGGCCAGCATGGCCAGTAAGTCAAAGGTGATGACATCGAATATCTTGATGGTCTTGTCGTCACCGGCAGTGGCAAAGCTGGAGCCATCATGGCTGGCAGAGACGGAGCAGATATCAGCCTGATGGGCCTTGAATTCCTTGACGAACTCGATGCCCTGAGCAACCTTCTTCCAAAACTTGACGACGCCATCCGTAGAGCTGGTGATGAGAAACTCGGTGCGGGTGACAGTGATGAAGGACAGCTGCTCCTTGTGCATCAGAGACTTGGAGTAGCGGGAAGACTTGGGTAGGGCATCGACGTAGAGCTTCTCGTAGGGCAGAACGCGGCGCTTTTTCTTGGGCACAGCGGCCGAGGGCAGCTGGGGGCCCATGTCATCGTCGGAGGAGCTCTCATCTGGTTGACGGTCAGCATGGCGAAAAGGGCGAGTAGGGTCATGCCAAAGGGAACGGCGCAGGGCCGGCGAGAGCCCGGCAGGGTTGCAAACGCACCGTCAGGGCCGCTTCCCACAAACTCGTCGTGGCTGCGCTTGCTGGAAGAGTCGACCATATCGTTTGTATTTTCGCGAGTGCGAAGCAAGAGTGCTGGCGGCCGGCGTTGAGACTTGTTGTCGTAGAGGCCAAGCTGTGGAATGACGGGAATGGATGGACGGAGCTTCGAGATTAAAACCTCCGGCTGCCCCCACATAAGCTCACCAGCTCATCAGCTCATCAGCTCACGACGCACGACGCACGACGCACGACACCACATAGGCGACACAGGCGACAGAGGGCGACACAGGCTTCGGGCGGGCGTGTTCAATGCAGCTGTTTGTAAGGCTTTGATCCATCGCCATAGAAGACTAGGTATAAGTGAGGGTTGGCAACCATCGCGCCGCGTAGGTCAAGAAGATGCGAAAAATAACACAGACATCAACTAAGCTACTGCAAGTACCTATGGTAGTACATGTAAGGTAACGAAGGTAGCAAGATAGGGACATTATCTAGGGACATTACCCACGTGGTCGAGAGTCGAGCGGGATACCTTAGCAAGCAAAGTGGGAGCACTGTTGGCGGCATTCAGTCGGTGGTCCTAGGACCCCGGCTCGGCTCTCCGATCTCATCTACTAGTACTCACTACTGGCCTCTCGCTCTTTTCTTCCGCTGGCGTCTTTGTTATCTAACCTGGATTGCTTGTGACTGCATGTAGACATGGCTCGTCATCCTCTTCAGAAATGTGCCTCACCTTCGAGACGGTTCTCGGTGGCGTGGCACGCGGCTGGCATCGCCTCCTTCGTTGCTTCTTTTCGATTCCTGAATGCCTGGGAGACTCCGGTGTCTGCTGCATACGGAGGTCATTACCAATTCTTGACCATTCTCGGCCTGGGACTGGCACTTGCCACATTCGTCGTGGCTTTGATGGCCGACCTGACATTGTCACCGGCATTGTTCCACGCCAAGAACATGCTGGCCGTAGCATCTGCACCACTAGAATGTTTGGTGCGTAGAACCCTATTCTCTTCCGTGTTATCCATCGCGACTTTCTCTAAGAATCTACGCTAATGTTCTCCCAGTGAGTGGTCCTTTTTGTTGAAGCGGGCCACCCAGTAGCGGTTCGCATTTTGTTATGCAGCACCGTGGTCTGGGAAACAGACTGATATAAGATACACTCTAGAATATCAATGCTCTATTGGGGACTGCGTGCTATCGACAAGAATCTCGTCTTACCTCCCGACTTTCAGCTTAACTTTCTTCCCGACTTTGGGTTCCACGCAGCGCCCAGCCTATTCCTCGCCGCAGACCTTTTTCTTTTGAGTCCGCCCTGGACAATAACGGGCGTCGCTGCCATGGCATTGAGCCAAGCGCTGGCATTCTCGTATTGGTATTGGGTTGAATACTGCTACTCCAAGAATGGCTGGTGAGTAGCTCGTGCAGGCCATCGTGGTTCCTTCGGTCAGCTGACGAGGGACTGACAGGTATCCTTACCCTATATTCGATATACTGAGCAACTGGGAGCGTGCCGCCTTGTTCACCATGTCGGCAACTTTGATGGCTGCCAGTACAGTCTTACTCAAGGGGTTGTATGCATGGATCAATGGACGCGACGACCCGCCAAGGGACCCCAGGTAGACACACGAAGAGGTCGCCCGAAGGTGGAACAGACTCTAGCAGGTACCCGTAGTTAAATGGATGCGGGCCAGATGATATCGAGTCTGAACACTTGTGTCTTCAAGGACCAGAAGCCTTCAAGGCAATCCCCGGCATTGCTTCACAAGCTTCGACCAGACCTTGGGAGATGCCGTGTCGAAACTCGAGCTCAATGTCTCGAATTCTTCCGCTCCATCCCCGCTCTATATAGAGATTAGACGATATCCCCAGTCAGCATGTGGTATGATCGTATGATGTCCCCAATAAGACAACGTAGCTTCGGACAGGTCCACCGTTCAACGGGTGTGAGTGTGAGAGGGAGCAGGCAGACTCGATTGCAAAAGCTACCTATACGGATGACTTATCGATTGGGATCGCCATCGCAGGGGATAAAAACAGAAGTCGTCGAAACCCCACCATCGTCCCACCCCACCTCACAACTTTGAAGGCCGAGTTACAATCCGTACTACGGCATTGTACCATGTAAATCGCCTCTCAACACTACCTGGTACCTAGGTAAATCTTTGCCACAGACAAATCAAGAGGTCAGACTCAGGCTCCCGCTATCTGGTTACTCACTTAGCCGCGGACACACACACTTCCCAACACTGAACGACGCACGTCAAACTTGGCCTGCGCTCCTGTACTCCACGAGAGTCAAGTGACTAGTTGCCTGGTCCGTCCCGTCCCATCATGTCGGTGCGTGTGCCGAGAGCGTCGTGACGGGGCTGGTGCCCATGTCCATGTGAATTGACCTGTCTTTCAGAGCTTTTTCATCGAGAACCCACATCTGGGTAATAAGACTACCAACGAGGATTGGCGCAGTCAGTAATCGCCTTGGTTCCCCATGGACACACTAGCCGTGGCCAACTTGGGCATGCACTGACTTGGGCTCTAGTTCGTGGCTACAACCCTCTCACTGCCCCCGACGTTCTGCAGCATGAGATCCCCCAGACACCCAGCTCCAAGGACACGGTACTGGCGAGCCGTGAAGAGGCCGTCGCCGTCGTCAATGGCACCGACGAGAAGCAGAGGCTCCTCGTCATCGTCGGCCCCTGTTCCATCCACGATCCCCAAGCCGCCCTTGAGTATTCCGATCTCTTACTGAAGGAGAAGGCCAGGCACCGGGATGAATTACTCATCGTGATGCGTGCCTACTTGGAGAAACCGAGGACGACGGTCGGCTGGAAAGGTCTCATCAACGACCCCGACATCGACAACAGCTTCAAGATCAACAAAGGACTGCGCATGTCGAGGCAATTATTTGTAGACTTGACCGACAGGGGCATGCCCATCGCAAGCGAGATGCTCGATACGATCTCGCCGCAGTTCCTGGCCGATTTATTGACGGCCGGTGCCATTGGCGCCAGAACCACAGAGAGTCAGCTCCACAGAGAGCTGGCGAGCGGTCTCTCCTTTCCCGTGGGCTTTAAGAACGGTACCGATGGCACGCTCGGCGTCGCAATCGATGCTATCGGCGCCGTCAAGCACCCTCACCACTTTCTCTCCGTAACCAAGCCTGGTGTCGTCGCTGTCGTTGGCACCGCCGGAAACGAGGACTGTTTTGTCATTCTTCGAGGCGGCAAGCGCGGTACAAACTACGATGCAAAAAGCATACAAGAAGCCAAAGGAGCACTGCAAAAGGCTGGGGTCGCGCCACGCCTCATGGTAGACTGCAGCCATGGAAACTCCGAAAAGAATCACAATAACCAGCCTAAAGTAGCTGCCAGCATAGCGGAGCAGCTTGCTAAGGGCGAAGATGGTATCATGGGAGTGATGATAGAAAGCAATATCAATGAAGGTACAGTTGTAAATCTCGCAGCTTACAACCAAGATCATGACTAACATAACTACCCCAGGCAACCAAAAGGTACCCCAAGAGGGCAAAGAAGGACTGAAGTACGGTGTGAGCATAACCGATGCTTGTATCGGTTGGCAGGATACCGTTGCGGTTCTCGACTCGCTAGCAAATGCTGTCAAGGAGCGGAGGAAAGCTGCGAGCACACAACCAAGAGAAGCTACATTGCATGAATAAGTAGCCGTCTTGTATCACTATCACCCATAATCAAACCCATTTCGGAATTGCGGCATGTCTACAACCCAAGCCATTGGGGAAAGGAGCAAAGCAAAATACAATACTTTGTGGAATTCAACAATTTTAGGAATCTGACGAAATGAGACCCGGATCAATCGTGAAGCTGGATAATTGTGCTGCGTCCTTCCCGCGTTCGAGCCCGGCAATTGGGGCTTACTTGCCATTGTGTGTTTACTACAACGACCTGTATATACAGTGTCCATGTTGATAGTAGGTACTACATGGAGTAGCATATCAATTTTGCGAAAGCTGCATACCTTATACGTCAGGTAGCCTAATCGAGGTAAGTGGTCTTGTACATGTAGCAACCTTGAGCCTTATGCGTAGGTATCTACAACCACCAGATGAGATCGTCCGACACACCAGGTCCCTTTCCAACCATGGTTATTGAAGTTAGTTAAGAGAAACCGGTGCTTCTTGTGCAACACTAGTCAGGCTGCCTGAGGTGAAATCCTCAACCCACCCGTGTGTTCATCGTAACCAACTCTGCCCTCCTGCACCGCCTTGTATGTATCGGCCGACAAAACCTCTTTCTCGCCCGTCGCGGGGTCCCATTCCCATCCTTCTTGCAGCCATTTCCAGCGCAGACAAGCTCGTAGCTCTTTATCCTGAGGGAGGACTCGCATCCACTCAGGTTGAAATTTCCCATCACGTCCTCGACCATTCCAATCCAATGCCTCGCCGCGTAACACATCACGGCAGAAGATCCGCCAGCTGTCAATGGCGTATGGCCCGTTCGTAATCTGTAGGCAGTTAGCAAGTGGAATGGACGCACATGGCGCCATCATATAATGGGTGCCAGGAGAGGTCCTACTGTGATTCTTATTAGCCTCAAAATACTTTTATTCCTGTTTACCAAGGCCATGGGTTAAGGTGTTGAGGTAGGTTGACACACCGTGACCAATTTCCCACGCTGAAGCACGCATATCCCCATTCTCAAGCATTTCTCCGGCCTTGACGTCAGCGCCATCTCTGAGGCGGGGATAATTCTTGACACCATAGCGTATGCCGTTTCGAGGCGGATCTTCCGTCCATATGCGCGCGTATCTCTGCTGGTAGCCAGCAAGACATGCTGTTAGTACTTTCAAGGAGTTTTACAACGGGAGGTCCCAGGTTGTGAGATAACGATGAGAACTTGTATGTCCAACAGGCCTTCTTGAACTTTACTTACTGTAAAGTAGGTTAGTGTGATGTTTCGGGAGCGAGGCCCAATAATGACTACCGCGGGATCTCTATGACATACCAATGGCTGCGGTGCGGACAGCACCAAGTCCAAGATGTCGGACCATCATAAGTATGTCGCTAGAATTTGCCTCCGCGAGAGCTCGAGGTGTAGGGTATCGCTGCACCAGTGCTCGAAAAACCGGGATTGCTGTCTTCCCTGTCGTGCGGATGAGGAATGTGACGGCAATCAGTAGCCGGAAAGGATCATCGGCAAGCTCTTCCCTGGATAAAACATTCAGAGGGTCAGAAAGTGTTCACTAGTAGTCTATGTATCGATCTTGTGCCCATGCCCTGGGGAAGACCATGCGACCAAGCCACAATGACTGACAAGCTTCTAATGACATACTGTATAAGACCAAATTCCGGCGAGTCGAGTCGGGGGAAGGGTATCGATGATACTGTGCCCCTAGGTCGCCGTGAATTTCTTGGTGACTTCGACAGGCTCTCGTTGTGAAAGAACGGCGACTTTGACACGCGTTTCTTATATGTTGCATAACCTGGGTCACCGCTCGTTTCTGCATCCTCAAAACTGAATTCCGAATCGTCTAGAGATGGTTGGTTTAGGAGGCCATGAACAGAAGCTTGATGGTGACCGGCGAGCCCGTCTCGGAAGGATGCCGTCTCCAAACGAGTGAGAGGTCGAACATCACTATGTTTGTTGCGAATGACTTGACTTGGGGGCGATTGTAGCGAAACGGGCTCATCTGAAGCATATGTTGCGACGACCGGATAGTCGGGAACGGTAGGCTCCGAGAGATGTTTTGGCAGCTTGCGAGGCTGCCGATGCGTACTGCCAATCTCGCCTTCGCATTCAGTGGCATCAATGGTGTTGTGCCAATACGGAGATATGTTCTTTGCGTTGGGGTCTATCTTGGCGCGTGTTATGAGTTTTGGGCGACGCTTCAAACGAACCGGTCTTGGCGACGCATCTTGAGCATTGGCATCGCCAATGGGAGAAGAAAGCCCGTAAACTTTTGCCAGGAAAGTCAGACCATCATTCCCTTCTAACAAGTCGAAAGATGGGTCTCGCTCTTGCAGTGACTTGCCACAGCATACAGCTTGGTCCCATTGCTCAACACCTTGGAAAAGGCTGAGTTGGAAGAACTCGTCGATATCTTCCGCAGCACCCACACCATCAATGATCAGGTCAGCTAGGTATTGCATCTCATCGTCGTCTTTGACCCCGTCGAAACCGAACATCAGATCGCGAGCGAGGGTCTTGGTTGCTGATTGAGCCTGATCGTCGTCCTCAAATGACCCCATCGACTCCATCACTTCGGCGCAGGGGAGTAATCGGGTATTGACAATGTGGCCGCAAATGAACACAACCTCGGCGCGGATGCAAAGCGCGAGTGTGTTCCGTCTGGCTGGGTTTGTTCTTGCGTGGTAGTTGTGTGGCACGAAACCGGCAGGGTAAGGAGCGGAAGGACCAAGATTAGTGAACAAGTGTACGCACATAGTTATCTCCCTTGGTCAACTGAGGTTTACGGGACCTAAATATCAGTGGTGTTCGACAGGGCTGTACGTCTGAATGGCACATTGCAAGTCCCGGCCATTCAAAGTGTATATTTACTCTGGGAACTTGGCGGGCGGGACAGGATGGCTGCATGCTTTCAAATTGACTTATAGACGATAACTTTAGCCCAAGACAATTCCGAGCCACCGGCTAGCATCGAAACCATCAATTTAGAGCTGCTATAATCGGATGACGCATCACGCCACCTTTGAAAGTACAGCTGTGTGAAGACGGAGCCAAAGCAGATGGATTAACTGACGCCTTTGCATTCAAAACCTTCACGGTATTGTTTCTATTCGCACGCTGTCTCGGGGGTCTGCTCTACAAGATGGATGATTCATGTGCAATTGTCTAAAATGAGGAACTTTATCATTTACACTCTAGAATGGTGCGACTCGGTGGGCTGGCAGCCTCCAGCTCCCTTTCCCCCTTCTCGTTGAAACAAAGGAACGGCAAGGAGGAAACTATAGGTAGTAGTACATGCAAAGGCCGGTGTGTCTAGGTTCGGGTCGTGGTTGTAGCCTTGGGTGGATCGTATACAATTTTCCTCGACTTGACGGACGCCCATTTGTATCTCTTGACCCAGACGCTAAGGGCGAACAGGACGGTGGTGACGGTCAGAACCTTCATGCCCATGCGCTTGCGATCGTCCATCTCGGGTTCGGCGGCCCAGTTGAGGAACTCGACGACGTCCTTGGCCATCTGTGAGGTGGTGGCAGGGGTCTCGTCCTCGTACTCGACAAGGCCGTCGTAGAGCACGCGGGCCATAGCGATGCCGGTGCCGGGGAAGTAGGGGTTGAAGTTGAGGCCAGCACCAACCTGGGCGCCGGCAGGGGGCTCCTCGGGGTAGCCAGTCAGCAGGCTGAAGATGTAGTCACAGCCGCCGTGGCGTCCTTTGACGATTAGTGATAGATCAGGGGGCAGGGCACCATTGTTGGCGGCCCTGGCGGCCTCGTCGTTCTTGTAGGGGGCGGGGATGTAATCAGAGAGCTTGCCGGGGCGCTTCTCAATCTCGCCCTCGTCGTTGGGCTCGCTGTCGTACTCGTTCTCTTCGGCCATGGCCTTGGCCTCGTCGACAGTCAAGACGGTGCCGACGAGAGATCGATAGGGGATACGGCTGAGGGAGTGGCAGGCCATGCAGACCTCGCGGTAGACCTGGAAACCTCGGCGCAGGCTGGGCGGGTGCGGGTGAGCACAGAGAGTAGAGGAGAAAGGGGGGAGCCGGTGGGAGGGCAGGCAGGCTTACGCTTGGTGGTCGAAGGTCTTGAGCCATTGCTCGTGAACCCATGGGTACTTGGTGGGATGGAGACTGTGCAGCGAGAGAGGCATGTCAGCGGAGAGCCGGGTTCAAAGTCAGGGTTCACAGAGATAAAGAAGAGGAAGACCTACCCTTCCTCGGCGGGGGTCATGGCGTGGGCGGTCGGCCCGTAGAGATGGTAGTACCAGGCGACGGAGCCGACGGCAACGGCGGTGGAGGCGGCGGCCGCGAGGTTGAGCCTCAAGGGCGACTCATGGGCGCGCGAGGACGAGGTGAAGGAGCGGTGGGCGACGTGGCCATTAAAGGCGCGGGCGGTGCGCAGACACGATCGGGCCAACATGGTGGGCGAGGTTGTATCTGGTGTATCTGCAGACACAGCTGGCCAGCCGAGCGGACGAGTGTGGATTGGGCAGATGGCGAGGCCGGGTCGTGGGCAGCTTGGAATTGGAGGTCGAATTAAACAGGCCGAATTGAAAAAGTGCTCAAGACTGCGAGGATGGGAGCAATTGGAAATGCCTGCTTGCCATTGGCTGTTGCGTGCTGCAACGCTCAGTGTCTGTACCTAGGTACCTCCGTCGCCTCTCCTAAGTTCAATTGAGCTCAGATACCTGTGCCAGGGGAACATTACCTAATCACGCACCGGCACGTGACTGCCTGCTCATCATAACCGGCTTGCCCACCTACCTCTTGCTAGTGGACCTCATTCTTTATTCATATAGTATTCTATTATGAATTATATTTTAAATAGTACAGAATATTATTTTTTAAATTAAATTGTATTTCTTTTGCCGTTATTTTATAAAACTACGAAAATTTTTATAAAACAGGCTTAATTTATACACGTGATTAATCGTGTACGTATAAGGGTTTTAAAGCATTTCACGTTCAGTGGTGTTAATGATGTATAGCTTCGTATGAATCTATGGTCATCGACTAATCAACAAGGCAGTTATGGATTTATACCACATAAACAAACCGGCCGGTGTAATCATCATGATTAGTAGCTTATATTACCATTAGCGTTACGTATTATTGATCCCATCGCCAGATGTACCACTCTTGAATGCTCAAGGCAAATGCTAGTTGATATCCACCGTCGTCAGTATCCATTTCGAACCACCAAATTCCCTGGTAGATGTATGTATCAGAATAGCCCGGCGTCCTCTCTGTGCCGTCGGCTGCGACGTACATGTGTTACGTGACCCTTTCATGCCGATGCGTGCCTTCTCGATGAGCAGCGTCATGTTTGCCTCTTTGACAGAGTTTGGTTGGCGTGTGCCTGACCTGTACTAAGATCGAGGTATCGACAGAGCTTTCCGGACCAGCCCTTGGCCATCATTGTTTCGTCGTCTTTGGCTGAGGGTTCCAGGCTACCTAAGTAATATTTACACGCTAGGTAAGGGGCATGCAAGCTGATGAGTGACTAGTTCGAACTAAGGCAGCGGAACAACATCAGATCCAGTCGACAGGCGATATCAACTGTAACTCCAACGCCGGGTCGTCCTCAGAGCCCGTTTCCGTGGATCCATCTGTCCAGGGTGATATCAGGATGGTCGTGTGCGAATGACTATGTGGACATACGCCTTGGCCGACTTTGGATCGATGGCTAGTGTATGCAGATATGTCAGTCTAGTGTCTAAATCATCCCGCTAGACTGTTCCGGCGACTGTTGGGTCTCTTTGTCGGAGATGAGCAAAAAAAAAAGGAGAAAAAAATCACACGTACTGTTGAAGAAAGTTAGCATGTATTCTTTGGGAGAGGAAAGACACGCCGGCAACTAAATCAGAACCATACGCACCGAATGGAATGAGCACTGCCGATACCCAAACTGTCGCTCCTCGCTCCGCAGCTGGTTCGACGGAAGCCGGAGCTGGGGGTTTTTCAGATCGACCTCCAGCCTGCTCGCTGCCACCTTGTTCAAGTGGCTGTTGTATTCTTCCCATAATCCAGCGCATTCGCCAAACAGGTCTCGAAACTACATGTACCACAAGATATGTCAGTCAGGATTCTGAAACCTTGTCTTTTCAGGCTTTCAGCGACATTGATGACTTCATGTGGGCAGAGTTGAAGTCTCGCCACCAAATTTAGGAGAGAACGATTGTTCATACTGTTCCCACTGCACCATCTGCCCCCAGCGTCCATGCAAGCATCGCCACGATCCACTTGCGAAGCCTGTAGCTCTCTTGGGCATTACAACATGAGTATACGTAGCGAACCAGCTCCGGTTTCAGATTCCAGTTTCGCCGTAGATACACGTCCTGAATTCCGTCCATCGCCACATCCTGCAATGCCTCCTCGCCAATGTTGGCTGCGAAAAGGTGAAGATTCACCAAGTCCCATTGTAACTCTTCACACGAGCTGTCAGCCTCGGCGTCGTCGATAAGCTTGTCAAGGCTCTTGCGCTCCATCAGCCAATCTGGTAGCCACAAAGATGCTGGGTTAGTTGTTTTTCTCGATTTTCCCCTACGGGACCTCTGGACTTCAGGACAAAGGACTGGTGTCTGAATATGACAGTCAGATACCACTTACTATAAAGACGTCAGTACGATATCTTAGGAATGTAGTTAAAAATAACTCGCAGGGGATCCTTCTATACTTGCCATTCAAACAATCTGAACATTGCGGGACACCTACGCATTGGGGGTTAGTAAGACTCGGTTGCGGCTAAAAATTTTGCTCCTCAGGCTGTCCTGGGAGCTCGCATGAGAATTCCAGCCCGAGATGAAAGAACACGACTCCCAGAAGGTACTTACCGGCCTTCTAGACGGAGGACAAGTTGGGTCTGAGGGTGGGAAAGGCGGCATGGTTCCGGATTGTGCATCTGGTTGCGAAAGTAGACGCACGTAGCGAGAAGCCGTCTTGGTATGAGGAACTCTACACTTTCTGACCCCACCAAAACTTTGACAGTGTGCACACCTGAACTGTCGGACCATATGGGTGAGTTGTCGTCTTGATCAGCTGCGGATACTTTGTGTCCCCCCTGTGACTTACGATGTGGTTGCACATGTCGAACTTGCCGTCTGGATACTGCCACTTTTCAACATGTCTCGCAATCCTCACTGATTCAACCGAGTGACAACGGCGAAAGGGGGCCAATGGTGGTAGCAGGGAGGGTGCAAACGTGTGGGATGCGATAGTTGACAAGGGAGCAGACCGCTTGAGAAATCACCAAGGCTCGGCAGCGAACTGCGTTGGTTTTGAGGCGCCATCTGCGCGGCAAGGTGGGATTGGTAGACCGGGCTGTACTCGGATTGCGTTGCCATCGAGGGATTTCAGATTTGACGCAGGCCCGGGATGGGAAATGACTTGAAACAAACACCCGCAGCACATGGGACGAAACGAACTCGCGAGATGGGACGGATTGCCAAGGGTGCCTCAAGATTGTGAGGGACATGCTACAGAGAGCCGACGATTCCTGGCTGGCGGCAGAGCTGTGGACCCGACAGCGTTGCATCATGGCGAGCTGCGACAAGCCTTCATGTTTGAGACTGACCCTGTCGCCCTGTCGCCCCGTCGCCTGTGGCTGGCTCGGCCGGGCTCGAAACACCCGCACCGAGCCCGCAATATCTACTGCTCTACAGATGTAGATACGTATGATTCCACGTTTCCCTGGTCTCCTGGTCCGCCCCTCTCCTTCTCTACCTACCTACATAAGGTACAAGTAGACATGGCTCAACGAGCGAGTCAGTGCCCGCGAGTGCGGCATTTGTCCAAGCCGATAGCGGCACAGCGGCTCGCCTTGCTTCTGCATCGGTTCAGCCCTGTGTGAGCGTGGGCTCGATGGCTATACTACATGTAGGTGTACGTCGGAGTTTATGGCTTTGGTGGTTAAAGAATGGTGCTTGCGGGAAGAGGCGTCATTTGTCATTACTTCGGTTGCGACTAGATGCGTACGTCCAATCATACCCCTCCCCCTCTCCCCAATAGCCTCCTGTGTGATCAATCTTTCGATTGCATTATTCATTTGCGAACAACCCCATATGTGTAGTGAATGCGCGCGACCGTACGCACGACCACGACGGCACTATCGGGATATACTTAGCCCCCCACCATCTAGTTGCGCGCAAATCCACAGGTGGTGTCGATCAAATCCAGTGAATTGGGAGCCCTCTATTATAAATCCAGTATATCACGTTCCTTGCGACATCCGTCAGCAAGAATATCATTCCTTATCCATTGCCGTTTGCCCTACGCCCCTCCTCCTACCTATCGTTCTGGTCTGCAAGTTTGTGTGGTTGGCCGAGGTCATCTATACTTACCTATACTGTGCTGGTCTACGACATATCCTCAAAAGAGGACTGTACCCTCCCTGTCTAGAGGGAATAAACTTCAAAGCTCCCTCTCTTTGACGGGATGTCGTCGTCTGAGAACAAGGCGGCCCTAGGTGCCCCTTGGCAAGTATAGAGAGATCCCTTGCGAGTTATTTTTTAAATACCTTTGTAAGATATACTGACTTGTTTATAGTAAGTGATATCCGACCTGTTATAGGTCAGAAAACAGTCCTTTGTCTTGGAACCTAGGGCTCCGCAGGGGAAACTCGAGAAAAATAACTAACGCAGTATCTTTTCGCCTACCAGATTTCACACCAATGCAAGACCCCCCTGCCGGCAGTGCCCTGGTGAGTAGCTAGTCGTTTGATTACAACGCGAGCATCTATTACGACACAACCACCCAGTCGTAATGAATGAAAATAGTCACTAACCTATTTTTGTTGCCAGGACCTTGGAACAGCACCGACCCTCTTCCAGCCGTTGCAAATCCGGGGTATGAAGCTGCAGAATCGTTTTGCCGTGGCGCCCATGTGTCAATATTCTGCCCAAGATGGACACTTGACCGATTGGCATTTCGCACATCTCTCACAGTACGCCATCCGCGGCGCTGCCTTGACCATCGTTGAGGCCACCGCTGTGCTGCCCAACGGGCGTATATCCCCACAAGACAGCGGTCTCTGGAAGGATAGCCAAATGGCACCATTGAAGCGTATCGTGGATTTTTCCCACTCGCAGGGCCAGAAAATTGGCATCCAACTAGCACATGCCGGACGCAAAGCCAGTACCGTCGCGCCATGGCTTCGGCCCACGGGCAGCCAAGTTGCTCCTTTGGAGCATGGTGGGTGGCCAGATGTATGGGCTCCGAGCGCCCTCAAGTTCTCCGAAGCGTGGTGTGTAAAACACAATCCCGTTCCCTTTCCCTATTCGTCATGTTCTAGGAGGACCTATGCTAATTTTTGTCCTAGTAAGTACTAACTACTCTTTGTTTCGATTTGAACCCCCGGCAACGGCGGGGAAATTCTAGAAGAGATCGAGTTTATTCCAATCCATTACGAACAAAAAAAGGGACTGATATGTTTTGATACACTAGATCCCGACCCTGAGGCTATGACCACGGAGAACATTCATGAACTTGTCTTGGCATTCAAAGAGGCCGCAAGGAGATCGGTCAAGGCTGGGTTTGATTGCATCGAAATTCACGGCGCGCATGGCTACCTGATAACAGAGTTCCTTTCGCCGATTAGTAACACACGAACGGACACTTACGGCGGCAGTTTTGAGAATCGCACGCGTCTTCTATTCGACGTGATTGCTGCTGTCCGTGAAGTTGTCCCCGATACTATGCCAGTGTTTCTCCGCCTTTCGGCGACCGAGTGGATGGAATATGATAAGTCTAATCCCGGTTGGACGATTGAAGATAGCATCAGACTAGCCAAGCTGTTACCGGCGGCGGGCATTGATCTTCTTGATGTCAGCTCGGGTGGCAACAACGAGAGTCAGAGAATCAACCTGCATTCTTACTATCAGGTTGACTTAGCAGGTCAAATTCGTGAGGATTTGCAGAGGGACGGTCTGAAGCTATTGATAGGCGCTGTCGGCATGATCACCAATGCCGAGATGGCACGTTCTATCGTTCAGGAGGGCAACAACAGCACCTCGTCAGGTCCAATGGGGAATGACTCTGTCGAGATTGTCGAGGAGGTTTCAGGGCACATCACCAAGGCGGACCTTGTCCTGGCCGCTCGGCAATTTTTGCGCGAGCCGGAATTCACCTTGCGAGTTGCTCATCAGCTGGGTGTCGAGGTCCAATGGCCAGTTCAGTACAGCCGCGCAGGTTGGCCGAAGAGCACCAATGCTTAGATCTGCTGCTCACTGTCATGTCCGAGGAATACTCCTTGTGGACGATCGTCGATGAGATAAGGTGGTATTGGAGGCGGACCACACACCCCGTATCTAAAACAACTTTTTAGCTGCATAAACAGGCCCTAAGTACCTAGTGCTTCAAGACATGAATATACCCATACTGGGCTTCTTTTATTCCTTTATTCCGACATGAAAATAACATCGTACGACTCGCCGGTCTTTCCCCAGATGACTCTTACCGGGGACTGGACATCCTCAGACCGGTGCATCACGCCGACCTGGCAGAAATCCTTTCTCATGTCGCAATTGCGCAACCACATATGCTTATGTTCACTTGGCCTTGGGCGGAAACTTTTTTCCATTGATCTCAACTTTTGGCTCGCAGCCCTGGCAGCCATAAGCATCTCACGTTAGCCTTTTCTTCTTCATCGCGATTGGGTTGTGCAGGGACCTGGAAGTCCCTCAATTCCGAAGCAAAAGTCTGATATTCCATATCTGACTGCGTGGTGCAGTACTTACTGGAAACGCGTCAGCACAACTGGGACAAATCAATCAAGAAATAAACCCGGTCTTGTCACATGTACGTACCACACAACTGTTCAGTAGGAACCTGCGTGCATCAAAATTTGTTAGCCTGATTCCTGTTCATTTAGAAAGCATGGGAGAATTTGACGTGAACAGATGGGAATATACGCGGCTGCAGAAACGGGAAGGGCGTTTGGATTCATACCGAACTGAGCACATCGGCGACGTGGGCGCCACAGCCGAGCCACGATATCTTGTCTGGGTCCATTTGCTGTCAGTAAGACACCGGCAGCGCAGACCACCTAGGTAGTCGATCTGCGATCAGGGTGCCTGGCTTACCGCATCTCACGCATGTTGCCTTCATGCACATCTTGTCGTCAACGTCGTTGCAGTAGGTAATCACAGAAGAGGTCTGGAACAGTAGTGGATGTTGCGTTTCGTCAGCCTGGGCTAGTGCGAAGGAACACAACTGTAGGTGAGCTTAGATCATTCTAGGTCGGACGTAGCACAGAGCACGGTGGTTGATATGCCAGTGTTGACGTAGGGGTGGGGGTTTGAGGGAGGATCATGGATGTCGCCGAAGTCAGGCGTGAGGAGCCAGGGGAATCGGCGAGATCTGGCGAAATCGCCGAACAAATGGGTCCATGAGCTTATTGCCTGCCCAGTCTCGCCAGCTCTGGAACTCTGAAGGCACCATTGGGCAAAACGTCGCGAATTAAGCCGTATGACCACCACCGAGACATGTGTTTGGAAGGCCAAAGGCTATCAACCACATGTTCCTCTCCAGCTTCAATGCAGCCTTTCCTATATCTATCCATCTTCTTCATTCACTATATCATTCATGGCGGCTCTGTACATTAGAAAAATCGTGGAATAGTTGTCATTCTAGTATTTTCAATCGGAACACCCAACCAGCGGAAGATTGACTTTCGTGGTATTTCTCCTGGCTGAGGATTAAGCCTTTTGGCCGTTTTAATTCCTATATATCATTGCTTCGTATTTTTGACCATGAATGGTTCGTCCCTCTGATGGCCAGAACGCCAACGTCTATTTGGAGGCCTGTTCTGTCGTTACTGTAGCTCCGAACAGAACGTCCAAACCCTCGAATCATTTTAACATTCATCCTCTCATAATGCTCGTAAGTTTAGAAACGGTGATCGTCCCGGAGGTATCAAGACAATTGAAGACGTTGGATTGTCAAGGAAATGTTCATAAAGTTAGTGCCAAATTATTGTCCAGCTGCAAATTTCATTCGTGAAGAGAGAGCATTAGAAGAAAAAGAAAAACATAGGGCGGGTGAAGCAGCCATATACCCTCGCTCCATTTGCAACAAGCATGAGATGTCCGGCTCGGCTAATGAGGCATGTGTATGGTGCATGTTGGTCTGTCGTTAAATATAAAATCGTCGAAATCGTAAGATTGAACTGGATAAATTTGGTGTGTGTATATGTACAACGTATCAGGCCCGCGGGGACATGAACGTGATTTTAGCGACCTGATACATTCCTTAGATTAGGAGATTGGTCATAATGGCGACTGGGATCGTCCATGATCGCTGCCGCGGTTGCGGAAGTCTTTAAGGCGCTGATCAAGATAAGCCAGTCGAGAAGCCAAGCTTGAACGCGGCGGTGCCGTAGTATTTTCCGCGTCAGCATGACATGATTGCTGGACTGTCGCGAAAGGCCGACGCAAAGCAGCTAGACTGAAGTCTCTCGCCGAGGATAACCTGTTGGGAAAACTGTGGCTTAAATTGGCTCCTGAGAACGGCGATCCAAGACGTGACGAGCGTCCTGGCAATGATGCTGTGGGACGGGCCGAAGAGCTACCTAGGTGACTCGCCGATTGGTATAGTCGAGTAACCTGTACTGGAGCTAAAGGCTCCTGATTGCCGGGAATGGCAAGTTCTCCAGCTGGCTCCGGACGTGAAGGGGTTGAAACTAGCTGTTCTGCATTCCGAGAACCTTCTCGGAAGAATGCTGCCGTCAAACTTGGTCGCCTCCAGGGTTTCTCTTCGTGGCCTTTGACAGATCTCCGTTTCTGTGTTCCAGATCGTGAATTAGCGAGACGGACCGGCGGTTTTAAAAGTTTGCGAGCACCCATGGTATTTGACTGATTGGGTAAGCTGAGCTTGGCCGCTAGAGATGTTGAAGAGCTAGGTCCGTAGCTTTTGGCCAGAAATGGTGATCCCAGTTGAGTAGTGGCAATCTCGGTATCTTGAGTACTCCCAGTGCTGTCCACAGCCTCGAGAAGTAGACCGCCTTCATCGACGTCGCGACAAGGCGTCGTTACCCGTTCATCCACGTTGACAACTTCGGACTCTGGCTTCGAGCTAGTAAGCTGGGCGAGTGGGCCTTGTGGCTGCATTGTGTCCGAAGTGCTGAGGGTCAACGACATGGCCATTTCTCGTGCAGAGAAGACCGAGGTAGATCGAGCTGGTGTACAACGCCGATTCCAACGCCGATTGGCAACTTGAGTAAAGGGAGCAGGGCTTTCAGAACTGCAGTGTCCCGACTTGTTCGTTGCCTTCAATTTACAGATTTCCCTCAAATGAGCGCGAGTTGCTGCCGGCGTATGTGGCCACTGGATGAAGGCTTTGCTTGATTCTGCGGTATGAGTGCCCATCTGGCTCCTTGTTTCGACATTAGCAGTCATCCTGGCCCCTTTCCAGCTTCGCTGGGCTTGACGTGATACACGCGCGCAAACCCCGTGGGGCGGTATACAGCTCTTGCCCTGACGAATAGGGGTCACTCGAGGGTCCGACAGATACAAAATGTAAGTGGCCCACAAGTGTGCGCTCATGGCTCTGGTCCACGGGGCCTTTCGGGTTCTGCTATCAAACGATATGATACGCCGAGTATCGGTATCTGAGTGAAGAACGTCTTTCGCTTTTCCATGTGGACCAACACGACTCTCGTCATCCGTGATTTGCGAATACATACTGAACAATGATGAACTTGTTTGTGTTGAGAAGGCGGTTGATGGCCTGCTCGACTCATAATCGGGGCTGGACTCTAGATCAGAGTCGCTCCATGGTGAATCAAGGTACCAGTCAGCGAAGGTGGTTGATTGTGAAGTGGTAATTTCAAGGCTAGGTGTCTTCGGACGCGCGAACGTTCGCGGCGTTGCCTGTCGAGTGACTGGTTCTCCGCCAATGACATAGGTATCGCAGCCCGTGTGAGGAAATATCTCTTCTTGAACATTGGACCACTCATCCTCAACACTAGGAATGGGCACATCTGCCGCAGCAATGGATGCGAGAAACTGTTGAGTGGGTGCATTGAGCTGGGACACCTGACGTCTCTTTAACCTCAAGCGTTGTGGGCGGGGTGGTGGAAGGTATTGCTCCTCGGCGCCTTGAGTCGAAGGCTCGGGCGTTTTTGGTCCGGGTCCATCCACATATCGAAACCCTCTTGACAGGGTGGTCGTCCCTTGCAAGTGAGCATCCATTTCGACTGATGCTTGTTGCAAGCGACAGAGTTCGAAAATAGACCGAACGAAATGGTTGACCCGCGTCTATGAGTTCGAATCAAGTTCTGGAATTGTCGAATTTAGCTAGGTCTCACTGTTCATTGCTGACTAAATATGAGACTAGATTTATGGGTTCTCGGGTTGTTGTGCCGGTTATATTGTGCGAATGTTGACGACTCCAGGCAGCTCAGCTATAGTGAGAAAATGTGTGGGAGGGATGCGATGCCAAGGTGGAATGTCCAACTTATGCTGGTGAGCGATGTTGTTCAGTCACTGAGTTCCTGTTAGATATGGCGCACCTGCAGGAAACTATCACGGAAGTACTACGGCGAGCAAGGAAATCATTTGCGGCGGTGAGGCGAATTCACCTGCAATTCGAATACATACGAAGGACAAACTACCGGTTTCAAGAACTGATAGTACAGCCCTCCGGAAGGGGAGGCGAGGTAATGAGCGACTGGCAGAAAGCTGAAAGACAAGAGTGCAACAGCGAGCGTGGGGAGAGGCTTCTGATAAAGTAGGAGGCGGACGGGGGTCAAGGGTAGATTGAGGTAGTGGTGCATAGAGCAGGGTCCAGGGGCGACCGTACCTCAGATAGGTAGTGAGTACAGTACACCTACCGGATAGTCAAGTCGCAAGTTGCGTGGGCATGGCAGCATCGGCCGGCGGGTAGCGCAAACCCTGCGTCCAAAGGCTGCAGTGCCAAAAGTAGGTGGTCGTCGGTGGCACAGTGCGTGTCCTCCAGTAGTCGAACTCAGCTGAGCGTTTGCACAGTAAGCGGCACGGTAAGGCAAGTCCGTGGCTCGGGAGTTCGACTAGCTGTAGGAGCTCACAAGCTAGACCTGCTGGGGAAGAAGGAAGCTCGACTGGCGCGACTGGTACCCCACACTGACAGTCCGAGCCTACCTAGGGGCAGCTGTGGGAACAGGAAGCGGTCAGTCGGAACCTGGTCAAGTGCAGACGGTCAGTCGCCATGGGCCGCTGTGTCGAGTTTGGGGTGATGGGGGCAAACGCGAGGGCAGCTGCTGGCGCGGGGAGGGATATCCTGAGGGCCAGAGGCGAGAGACAACGACAAGAAGAAGACGGGAATAATGGAGGCTGGGTAATGTAGGTACAAGACAGTTGTGATCTGCGTCCAGGGAGAGCGCTGGAGGCCAATGGTCACTCCCTGGTGCAGTGTGAAGAGAGGCAAGCAAAGTCAAGTGACTGGTACGGATAGGCGGGCTGATGCACTCGAATGCAGCTTGTGCCCGCGAAGAGACGGCCACGACAGGCTTGCATTGAGTGCAGTGTGCATATGCAGCAATCGGCGGCGAGTGGGAAGGACGGGCTTCGAGATAGGCGTTGGAGGACTTACTGTGCTGCCCGGGACGCGTCGTCGTGGGCGAGTGGACGATGAAGTTCGAGAGTCATGAACCGACACTGCCGTATCGAGTGCAGCCGGTGGCCGACTCACAGATGCGAGTGCTGGCAATGCTAGGGACGCGGAGGCGATGGAGGCAAGCAACTGGACACGCTTCTCTAGGTTACAGGTAATGCGATGGGAGTGGGGATTTGAATGATTGGTCGCGGACGAGGCGTGCACGCGTCTGCTTGCAGCAATACGAGCGATGGGCTCTCTACAGTACCAAGTCAAGTTGGGTTGGTTGCCGCAACAAGGAGTCGAGTCGAGGTGAAGGTCCCGAATGAGCGAGAGCGCAATTGTGATGTGACGACTCACAAACATTGAATTTTTGGAGGATCTGGATGTCCAATTCACGTCCTACCTACCAGGCTCTCTTAGGCACAGCAACAACATGGAGGCGGGGCAATCGAGATGCATGTGTGACCTGTGCAAGACCGACTACATATGTAGGTACATGTACACCCTATACATTCAATGTTCTTACTACTACTACATCCCGTCTACAATTACCTTCAGCATTGCATGTATTTCATATCTTATGACATTATGTTGTGTTGTATGCCCTTGCTAGAGGATAAAACCACCATACCGGGGACTACCTAGGTAATTTTGCCGCTATCTGTACGATTTCCTAACTGCATGTACCTATTTAAGTAATTCACACTTTGTGACCAGACTCTTTGCTGCCGTATGTATATCCCGGCGCCCAGGAACAACGAGTAACGACGTGTACAAGATAAACCCCGGGAGACGACACAGGGGAAGCGAGTGATTCGAGATTAAAGCACAAGACGCGTTAATGGGTGTGATGCACCCGGGTCTACGCGAGACCGCGTCGTTGAACCCGAAGCAAAACCCCTGCAAGCCCTCTCCGCCCTGCCTTGTCTTCAAGCTTGCGAGCTCGGATGGCTGGCTCGGATGGCTTGTCTATCGACCTAGGCAGTAGGTAGCACGACAGTAGATGCCCAGCCTTTTTAGAACCGATCCAAAGGGCATAGCCACAAGGTAGGAGGTATAACAATGACCACATTAGACTCTGTTTCATTAACGAGTAACCACTGCGCTAAAGGTGTTGGTATTGATGTATTGCCCGAAGGCGTTGGTTGGTTTCTCTCGAAGGTACATATACTCCGACCATTCCGCTAAATGCCATTATGTCTTAAGCCCAGCTGAAAGACCTTGTACAGTGACCTCGTGACCCCCTACCACCACGATCTATCCCAATTATATCCATTATTTCACGCTACCGACAGACTCTCCGTTTCGCATTATAACTATTAGACTGTTTAAAAAAGGCGCTCGACGGCAACGGCTTAAGCCAGGCTTAAACAGTATGTTTTCAGTAACTTCGAATTAATATGTAACTTTATCTGGCCGCTTACTGGCTTAATCGTATCCCGGTAAAGCCTTTATATGTTTTATTAACAAATAACCACTGCGTTAAAGGTATTAATATTAATGAATTGCTTAAAAGCGTTGGTTAGTTTCTTTTAAAGGTATATATACTCCGATTAACTCTTATATACGCAGTTGTTATAACTAATCCCTTTATTATAGTTATTTATGTTTATATATTATTAAAAAAAGATTATGCTTAAAGGCTTTATATTTATTTAATATATATTACGTAATATTAACTAAAGATTTTAAACTTTTTTATTTATTATATAGCTTAAAAGTGGCCATTTAATCACGCGGCTTTATAATAGTTTATTACTTTATATAGTATTAATTAAAACAACTATTTAAAGCATTTATATATATAACAATAGGCTCAGTAAACGTATACAGGTGGAAAAACCGTAGTATTATTATTTAAATTATGAAATTAACAAAGTAAAAAAGGAAAAAATATAATAGTATACTAGCTAATTTAAATGGTGACTAATAACTGCTTTACTAAATAGGGCTGCTAAATAGTAGGGCTTAGTAAACAACGTAGTAATTAAAGCTATTAAGTAGTCATTACGTTATAACTTCTTCGGTAAAAAAATTAATAACTCGTCCACGAATTAAGATCGAACCCTGTAAAAAATAAGCCGTAATAATAATAAGTTAACTTTTAAATAGTAAAAAAATGCCCTCAATAGCTAATTAACGTCTTTTAATATAAAGTCCTTAATTTTTAATCGAAAAAAAAACTAATTAAGCAATATAACTTAATTGTTATTATATAAATACGTTATAACGACGTATTTATATTTAATCGCGCTTAAAGTTTTTTTACGATAACTAAAAATCCGTTAATTGCTATAATTGCTATAAAATATTTAATTTATATAAATTAATAAAATCGGTTATTCGATTTATTATCGTCGATAACGTATTAAACGGCTTTTATATAATATAGTTAGTTTATTGTTATTTAAATAATCGATATTAAAAAAGTTGCTTTTTACAGCTTTTAATTAGTTATTTAAACATAAAAAAAAACTTGTTTTTTTAAAATTATTATTATAATAAGCTTTTAATAAATTCGGGGAATTTTTTAAATAATTAATAAGTTTTTAATTTTTATCGTCGTATTTTTATTTTTTTTACTATATTTTATAATATAGTTTATAGTATTAAATACGGGATATATAAAATTCTTTTATTCTTATTTTTTATTTTTTAAATTAGGGTTAACAATTTTTTTATTAAAATAGCTAAGTTTTTGCCTAAAAAAAAATTATTAAAAAAACAACGAAAACGTTTAACGTAAAACTAACGTTAATTATATTAACTATTTAATATAAATAGTTTAAATATATTAAATTTAATTAAGTTTTTAACTTCGATTTTATAGTAATAATATATTATAAAATATTTTATTTTATTAAACGGTTTATTAATAGTTTTGCTTATTTTTTTAAATATATAAATATAGTCGTTAATGCTAAAATTTAATAGTTATTAATATCGGTTTGTTTAATAAATTATGTTTTTTTAAGCTTTAACGATTATGGCCTTAGTTATAATAACGTATTTGTAGGCTTTATTAATAAAAACTTAGGCTTTTTTCCGATTCAATTTTTTTTATATTAAGCGGTTTTAAAACGATTTAATACGGGCTTTTTAATTAAATACTATATATATTTTTCGACTTATAAAAACTTTATTAAAAAAAAAACCTTTAAATAATTTATAAAATAAAGAGTTTTATATAGCGTTTATTATAAATAAAACTTTTAATTAGTTATTTTAAAAATAATTTATAAAAAAATATAAACGTTGTTATAAATATCGATTTATAATTTTAGCTTATTTAACGGTTTTATAATAACTTACTATAATAAATTTTAATTTTGTTTTATATATTTATAATAATTGTTTATAAAATTAAATATAAATTAAAAGCTATAGTTATTAATAAAGTTTTTAAACTAATTAAAATAGTAATATAGCTTTTTATAATATAAATAAATAATAAACTAATTAGTAATTAATTTATTATATAGAATAAAGCACGTAGTTTTTATTAATTGATTAATTATTATAAAAACGGTATTAAAGCCGGTTTTATTTTTTGGAAATTAATAAAATTAACTATTAAATATTATTATAGTTAATTAAATATAGGCAATAAGGTTAAAAATCCGGGTTTTCTTATTATT
>JAJJXC010000100.1:0-39634 GCA_022432385.1 Xylariaceae sp. FL1272 | reverse complement strand
ATATTTTAAAATTGTTTATAATTTATAAAAATAATATAATAATTTATATAATATATTTTACTATATTTTAAATCGTTTTATATATTTAAAAACTGTTTTATAATATTTTATATTTATTAAAAAATATTTTTATTATAAAACGTAAAAATAGTATTTATAATGAATATAAACCGTCAAATTTTAATAAGTTTTAATATCGCGAATTATTTATAAAAACTTTTTTATATTTAATATATTTAATTTTAAAAGTTTTATTTAAATTTTTTAAAAAACTGCTACCGTTTTAAACTTTTATTTATATAATTAATAAACTAATAAAACTATATATTAATTAATATAAATTAATATATTAAAAAATAGTTTAAAAAAACGTACGTTTTAAATAATATTTGTTATTTTTTTTAAATTATATTTTAAAATTTGTTTATTAACTTATAACTTACGTTTTTTTTTTTATATATAACGATATTTACGCTATTTACTATATTTACGACTTTTAACGTATAAAAATGGCTTTAAATATTAGTTATATAACGTAAAAAAAATAAAACAAATACGATATATTACGAATTTTTTACTTAAATCGGCTTTTTTTTTTAAATTTATTTTAGATTTATATTAAATTAAAGTTAATTTATTATTTGCCGTAAATATTTTTTATATATAAATAAAAGTTATATTTTTTAAAAACGTTATAAATTAAAATAGTATTATATTTTTACTTTTATTACGGCAATTTTAAACGTTAATTAATATATATTAAAATTATTAACTTCGATTAATAAAATAAATATAAACTTTTTTAATAAATATATTTATTTTTATTAATATTTATATATTTATTATAATAATAATATAAACGTTTATAAAATATAAACTAAGTTTTTTATCGGTATTTTAAACGTAATATTATAAACTTTAATTTAAGCTTTTTTAATATAAATAAAAAATAATTAAACGTAATTAATGTTATAAAAAGCTAAAAGTTTTTACTAACTATATTATTAAAACTTAAATATTTTTTATAAATATTTAAATTAAATACAAATTTAAGTTAGTTAAAGCGTTAAATTTTAATTATAATTAAAATTAATATATAATTAATATATGTATTATAATAATACGTACCGAAATTTTTTTATCGTTTAAAACTTTGTTTAAATTCGATTCTTTTTAATATATTTTATTAAATAAAATAGTTTGCTATTAATATCCGGTTTTAATTTTTTAAAAATACTAAATATTTTATTATAATTTATACTGTTTGCAAATAAATTTAATTTTTTTAGTATTAACTTTTACGCTTTAATACTATAAGTCTTATATATTTATATATTATCGAAATATATTTTATATCGCTTTATGTTTTTTTTCTTTAATAATAATAATAACTTTTTTTTTTATACTATTTTATTATTTTATATTAAATTATAAATATATTATATTATATTTTAATATAAATATAATATAAAGCTATTTTTATTTTTTAAAACTATTGCGTAAATTATTAAAAGCTTAATATTAAATATTAAAAACGCTTTATTAAATAAATTTTTATTATCGTTATTACCGTTTATTAAGCCGTTATTTTTAGCCTTATATAATTAAAACGGGCTTTTTTAACTCGATTAATAAAAATTATATATAATAGTTACTAATTATATTAGCTTTTATATTTTAATTAATAATATTTATTAAAGCCGGATTATTTTTTTATTCATTACTATATAAGCCGGTTTTACAATTATTTTTATTATCGGCCGTATTAAATAAGTTTTACTAATTAAATTTAAATTAAGATTTATTTACAGTTAAATAAAACAATAAAATAATAATAAATATTAATAAAATAAATAAAAAATATAATTAAAAATTTTATACTAATTTTTAAAATATAAACAAACAAAATTTTAATTATTTTACGTATAAATAACAAAATTCTTTATTATTTTTATTTTACTTTTTTAAATCGAAATTTTAATTTTTTTTTTTAATATAAAACTAGTCCATATATTAGACCACTTTCCGTACGGACGTAATATAGCTACGGATATATACAGATTATAAAGGATAATTATTAATTAATAATAAAAACGCAAAAAACGGTCTTTATAAATAGCTATAAACTAAGATCTAATAAAATAATACTTTACGTAGCTAATAGCTATTTCGTAATTAATAGCTTTTATTAATATAAGTAATAACCTTATATACTAAAGCTAATATATCGATATATGTATATACGCATTAATATTAACAGCTTTTTTGTTTTTAATATATAAAGCTATCGCCGACTACCTAATATTATAATATATAGCTTTATACTAATATACTGCTTTATATCCCGTATATATATATATAATATAATACTAATACATTTTTGCTAGTTTTTCTTGTTTTATATCTATATTTTGCGGTATATTATGGCATTTTAAGCGTAAAATTCTTAATAACGCTATTTTGCTATTATTTTTAAAATCGAGCTAACGTTGAAAATATTATATTCGATTTTAAATATTGCTTATTTAGTTAATTTTTTACGTTTAAACCGATTTTTTAACTTTAATAACTATTTTATTATTATTAACGAACTTTTTAAAAGCTTTATTAAACGCCCGTCTTTATTATAGCGTTAACAAATTGTTATTACTGTTAATTTATCGTATTTTAATAATTTTGCCTCGTTTATATAATTTTCGCAAAGTTATAATATTTATTATAAAGCGCTTTTCGGCAGTGGTACCGACTTTAATAATAATTTCGTATAAAAAATACAAATCGGTATATATAACGATGAAAATATTTGTTATATTAATATTTTTGCATACGTAGTTTACTGCTTTTATTACTTAATTAATTATAGCGGCAATATAATAGCCTATATTAAAGCTATAAACTATGCCGTATATTTTAAAAAACGAGAACTAATTTTATTATTTGCTTACATTTAGTTAAAAACCATATATAATATTGCCGGTAATCTCGGTAACAAAATACTATATATAGTATATAACGGAGCGTTCGTTTATTAAAATAATAATATAGCTTATTTAAGAACTTAAATCTTTATTGTTTATAAATAAAGCGTTTATAAAAATAAAGATCTTTAAAATATTTAAATTAAAATCGACGTAAATTAAACCGCGTATTATATTTTTTATTTACTACTATAGTTAAATATTTAAAGCTTTATAATCGCTTTTTTTAAAAACCGTAATCTATATAACGTAAAAAAAATCAAAGCTTGCTTTAAATTAGTATTAATTTGCTAAATACGTTTTTCGAACATATTGTTTAACGTATTTTTTATAGCGGTCGTTATTGCTAACAATAATAAAAGCTAACTTTTTGTTTTAATTTTTTTATTATATATAAATAATATTATCGTTATAAAATATCACGTAATATTTATTAAATTAAATGCTTAAAAAGTTATAAAAATAATATTTAGCTTTAAATTAAAATATAAAACATTTTGTTTTTTTCGAGTAAAAAAAATATTATTAATTAATAAATATTATTAATCTAAAAACTAATAATCGCAAAATTATTATCGTTAATATAGTTAAAATCGGTAATAAAAAAATATAGGTTATGTTTAAAAATCGTTATTTTTAAAGTTTTAATATAGTAACTATAATAAGTTATCTATTAAAATAGTTTTGTTTTAACGATACCGTATAAAAGTTTTACGACTTTTATAATTAAACTTTTAAAATATTAAAATTTTAGTTTTTTTAGAAAACGCGCGTAAATACGTTTAATAAACGTATTTTTTAACTATATATAAGCCTGTACAATATTTTATAATATTATTTACGTTTTTAGTGCCTTTATTAAAATAAAAGCAAACGCGTTTAATAAACGTTAAAATATACGTTAAACAATCGGAAATTATATTAAACTTTTTTATTTTTCGGCGTCGTTATATTTTTATATAACAAAACGGCTTTTTTTATAAAGCTTATTATTTTTATTTATTTTAACTTCGTATATAACGCGTAATTTAAAAATATAAAAACTTACGTAAACTTTTAAGTCGTATAGTATAATTTTTAAAACATTATTTTTAAATAGTTTTTTAAGCTTAAAGATATCGCTAGCTTTAAAAAAGTTGCTAGCAGCTATAATAGTTCTTTCGCCGCAGTAATAACGTAATAGCTCGATTACTGCCTTTTTTTTAACAGTAATTACAGTTTTTAATATTATTACTAAAACGTTTTTAAACTATAAAAACTTTTTAAATCCATAAACTTTCGATAGTTTGCAAAACTCGGGATTTTAGCTTTATTTTTACTGCTTTTAAAGCGTTTTTATCCGCGTTTTAAAGCTATATAATACAGATTACGCGGCTAAAACAGGTTTATTTATTTAACTAGTTTAGCCAAATATAAAAAATTATCGTTATATAAGTTATAATCGTACGTAATACGCTTATTATTAAAATATTTAGTATTTTTTTTTTTTAGTTTTTATAATAAAAAAGCTTTATATACGTAAATCGAAATTTTATAAAGCCGTTAATATTAATAATTAAGTTATAGCTATTAATATTTAATAATTTATAAAATTTTTGTTTATTTTTTGCTTTTTTATATACGTATATTTTATAACCGATAAAAAACGTAAAAATATTTATAACGTCCGGACTATTATATATATTTAAAACGTTATAGATTTATTTTATTGCTTTGATAGTTTTTAATGTTTTTAAAATTAAATTAAAGCTTTTATATACTATAATATAATAAAAATAAACAATAAGTCGTAGTTTATACGTAAATATGCTTTAAAAACCAAGAAAATCGAAACTAAGCCGTTTTAAAACTTATAGTATTATTAATTATTTTTACGGCTATTTATAATATAGCTTTAAAGCTATAAACTATACGTAATTTAGTATTAATAATTTTTTAAGCTTTTTTTAAAAAATTTATAAACTTATTCGAATTTTCCGATATTTTAATAAATTTTTATTAAGATTTTTTTAATTATAATGCCTATAATATAAACTTCGTTACAGAATTTTCGTAACGTAAAATTAATTCCGGCGTTATATATAATAATATTAAAAAAGCCTATATAAATATCGATTTAAACTTTATAAAAAATCTTTTATATATTTTTTTGCAATTATAAATAATAGAAATACTACGTTTTAAAATAAAGTTGTAGCGTCGATAAAATAAAAAACGGCTTTATTGTTTAAATATATTACGTTAACGAAAATTTTATAATTAAAATCTATATCGTTTTTTAAAAAAAACTTAAATCGTTTAAATATTACGTTATAAAATTAGCAAACAGTATATATTTTACTTATTTGCTCCAAAATTTTAAAATTAACGTTATTATAATTTATTGCAATTAACATATAATATAGTCTTATAATATAAAAATATTTAAAGCAATAATATAAGCTGCGTAGTTTGTTTTCGGTTATATTAATAAATAACTTTTTAGCTTTGTTTAAATAAAACTATAAATAGCTTTATTTTCGGACAACTTCGGCAGTAAGATTGCCGTCTTTATGTTGTAAAAAATCGCGTATATTATCGAAATATATACTAAAACGGTTTATATTTTTTAAAAACTGGAAAAATAAAGTTTCTAAAAACATAACGTAAAAATTAACATTTTTAAAAACAGTAAATACTTTTAAAATACTAGTAAACACAATAGCTTCGTTATTACCAAACCTTATTTTAATATCTTTTTTTATTAAACAATCTAGCTTTATTTTAAGGTTAATATTAAATAAAGTTTATACTTAGGCCTTACTAACGGTAAAGATTTTAGCGGCGCCAGTATTAGGCATAATGCCTTAATATTGTTTTACGTTATAACGTATTAATATAAAATAAAATTAAAGTATATAAATTAACTTGTTATTATAAAAGTCTTTATAAATTAAACAATATTTATAAATCTGCGATATTATATACGTAATTATACATACTTTAATAATATAGTCGTTATTTTTTAATAGTATTTCGATTATTAAAATATATTTATAATATTTATTAACAAACGCGTTATTATTAGTAAGTTTAATTTTATTAAAATATATATAATATTAAATTATAAACCCGTTGTTTTAATAAATATTTACTATTTACTAAAAGTACGTTTTTGTTTTTTTAAAATATATTTATATACGTAGTAATCAAGTTTGCAGCATATAAAACAAAAGCGTATACTGTTATTATAATAATTAAATAAGCCGTTTTAACGATTATTGCCATATAATAAATAATTACCGTATAGTATAAAAATGCTTTATAATAAATTAATATACTAACTACGATAATTATTAAAATTATTACTATAGTTATTATAGTTTTTATAATTATTATAGTTACCCCGTTTATAGTTTTTGATATTTAACGTATATTTACGGTTTATATAATAAATATCGGCGTAATTATTTTTAAAATTTTCGCCGTAATACATAATTAGATTATATTAAATACTTTATAAATTAATCGCGTTTTATAGCGATAATTTCAAACGTAAAAAAAGTTTTTTTATAGCTATAAAAAATATTTAAAAAATAAAAGCAAATTTAAGTCTATTTTAGCATATTTTTATAACTATATCCCTAAATACGGCCTTGCTTATATATTACGTACTAAATATACGTTAGTACGTTTATAGCTTATTAAATAGCAATTAAAATATTTTTATAAGCTTTTTTTCAAAATTATTACGCTAAATTTTATTAAACAAAACTAAAGTTTAATCGTTAAAATAATAGCTTTTATTAATTTTTATATTAAAATATTTATCGACTATTATATATATCGATTTAAAACTGTTATAAAATTTAATATTATAAATAAAATATATTTAGGCTTTATTTATTAAAATATTTGGAAAAATGCCGTAAAGTTATTTATTAAATATATTTAACAAATATATAATATTTAATATTATTTTGATTTTATTTTTTAAAATATTATACGCGTTATTTATATATAATAAAAACTTTTATTATTGTTTTATAAATTTATTTAAAAAATCGCCGTTTATTTTTATCGGAATAATTTCTAAAAATAAAAATTATTAATATATACTAGTTATAAATTAATTTTAATTATTTACTATTTTTTAATATTATTTAAATATATAAATCGTTTTATAAATCGTATATATAAATATATAAGCCGATAGCGATATTTATAATTTTTTAGGTATATTTGTTATAAAATTCTAAAAACGGTATTAAAATCTGCTAAATTATATGTTATTATTAATTATATTAGTTTTATATATAATAAAATTTAGGTATAGCACGTTACGCGCGTTTTAGTCTATATAAATTACGTTTTACGCATTTTAAATAACGTTTTGTACGCTATTAAGTCCGTTTTGTGCGTTTTATATAAATTATACTACTCCGTTATTAATAACGTATACTCCGCTAGTTTTCGGAGTAAAAATATTATAAGCTCTAAAGCTTATAACGAAAAGTTTTGTAAAAAAGTTCGTACTTATAATAAAAATCGTTTAGCTATTTCGTAATAAACTATTTTTACTTTGTTATTTATTTATTAACAAATTAAATAATAACTTATTTACGTTTAATTAAACTATATTTTCCACTACGGAATAAACTTTCGGGCTTTCGAAATATAAAAGGTCGATATTTTCGTCGTAAAAGTTTTAAACGTTCTATTTTTTTTAGCCGCTTTTTTAACGTTAAACTAATTATTATACTTTTTTATCTAACGATATTTATATATAATAATACTAAAAATAAATTTAAAAGTTATAAATCTAATAACAGCTTTTTTTTCGATATTTATTTTTATTTATAAATTAGTTTAAAATTTAGTAATAACGTTAAAAAATACGGTAATAATATTTCGTTTATTAAAATTAAAATAAACGTTATTACGTTAAAAAAGTTTTTAAAGATTTTAATAAATCCTTTTAATTAAAAAAATATTTTAAAATTTTAGTTATAAAAATTAAAACAGAACTTATTTACAAATCCGTTATTAACAAAACTATTAATACCGTATTAATATTTTAAAATAACTATAGCTATATATAAATATTTTTAAATACTATTAATATTAACGATAATAAAACCGATACAATTAAAATCGATAAAATCTATATAAATACGTAAAATCGCTAAATCGTTAAAAATACGGAAAATTCGGGAATTAATTAAAAACATTTGTCTTTGCTTATTATCCGACTGTAATAAATTACTTATATTTTTTAAAAAGCTTTTACCGAGGTTATTATATAACGTTATAACAATAATATTATATATCGTATAATCGTTAATAATAATAAAAAATATATGTTAAAAACGTTATATATATTGTATAAAAACGTAAAATTAAATACTTAACCTTAAAATCTTATTAAAAATTAAGTTTTATTACTTTTAAAAATTAATTTTAATTAATAAATACTATTTTTAAAAAACGTTTAGAAAAATTAATTAGATTGCTATAAAATAAATAGTATAGATTGTAAATTTCGTTATTAATAAAAGCTACCCGAAAATAGAAAATTGAAAATTTTCTAAATATACGTTCTAAAATAAAGTATACTAAATTTAAGGCAAGCTATCTATAATTTAAAATTTTTTTAAAATTTCTTAAATAAGCTATATAGTATTTAATAACAAAAATACGGCTAATAAAAAACTTAGAAAATATAACGGTAACGAAAATAAAAAGATATAATTAGTAAGTTAATTTAAAAATATATAACTTTAAGTTTTAATTAATAAGTTAAACAATTTAAACAATCCGTTTATAACGAGCAAAAAACGCTAATAAAATGCTTTAAAATATAAAATATAACGTTTAAATCTAACGGCAACAAAATATTATAACTATAGTAATAAATCGTAATCAGTTTATAAAAAAATAACTATAATTACGCGTTATTTAGGTTTGTCCGATAAAACAAAAAATTTAAAACGTATAATTAGTTTTTGTTAATAGCAGTTTGTTTAAAGAAATTCGTTACGTTAAGTACGGCAAAATAATTTATAATAAACTTTTTTTTTAGCTAATCTGTGCTTATAAATAAAATAACAAGCACTAATTAGTATTAAAACCACTTTTTATATAAACGTAATATAGCTACGGGTATATATAGATTATGAGAAATAATTATTAATTAATAATAAAAAGCGTAAAAGCGGTCTCCGTAAATAGCTATAAATTAAGAACTAGTAAAGTAATATTTTACGTAATTAATAACTGCTTCGTAGTTAACGGCTCTTACTAATATAAATAATGACCTCATATACTAAAGCTAGTATATCGATATACGCATATACGCACCAACACCATATTATATATAAATATACCGTTTATAATAACGTTAAAATTTAAGTTTATAACATTAAAACAATTTACGTTAACTATAAAAATATTAGCCGTTTTTAATAAATATAATTATTAACGTTATTATTATCGGAAAAAAATTGTATAGTTTAATTTAAAGCTTGTTTTTTTTTAATTTATAAAAATTATTTATATTATTTAATTACTCGTTTTTAATCTATAAACGTATTATAAATTTAAAAAAACAAACGTAATAAAAAAAAAAAAGTTTATAACGAAAGCAATTAAAAAAAATTATTTTTAACTAGTTATAAAAACAAATTATTATATAATTATACGTATAAAAAACAAAAAACGGCTTAAAAATAAACAAATATAATTAATATAAAATTAGTATAAATTTTAATAGTAATAGTATTAGCTTTATATAATATTAAATAATATTAAAAAAATATAAAATTATTAATGTTTAAATTGTTTTTTTAACAGGTTATATATAAAATTATATATAAATATTTTTTTTTATTTTATATTTAAAATAAAATATTAAAAACATTATAAAAAACTATAAAAACTTATATAATTAAAATATTCAATTATATAAATTTATACGCTATATACGTTAAATAAGTAATATTAGTTTTTAAGGATTTTAGTTTATTTAAATAGTTAAAAAAACAGTTAAATTATTAAATATTATAATATATTTATTATTATATCGTTTTTACTTTTTAATAAAAAATAAAAACATTAAATATTTTATTAATTTATAATATTTTTATTATTTAATAAGTATTAAAAATCAAGATTTATTTATATTATATGTTTTTTTTTCTTTTTTTGAATTTAAATTAAATCAAATAAAATATAAATTTATATCAATATATTTATTATTTTAATTATTATTTATAAAAACTTTATATATAATTTAGTTATTTATTATATTAATTATAATAATATTTTAATTATATTAATTATTATTATTAAATTTAAATTAAATTAAATAAAATATTAATTTATATAAATATATTTATTATTTTAATTATTGTTAATATTTTAATTAATATTTATAAAAACCTTAGTTATATATAATTTAGTTATTTATTATATTAACTATAATGATATTTTAATTTTATTAGTTATTATTATTAAATTTAAAAAAATTTTATTATATTTTATAAATAATTAAAAATATTAACTAATAATAAAATATTAATAATAATAATAATAATAATAATTATAATAATAATTAAATATATATTAATAAAATTTATTTTAATTTTAAAAAAAAAAGCGATTTATATAACGGTAAACACGTTAGTCCCGATTTAAAAAGCTTTATTTATTATTGGCAAATTTTTTTACGTAGCGTTTTTTTTACTATATATTTATATTATTATATTATATTAACGAAAAATAATAACTTTTACGGCTTTAATACGGTTAGATTCGGGTTATATATTTTATAACGTTTTAAATACGTTAATATTTAATATAACTGTTTTTTTTTTATTTTAAAACTTTATACTATTTCGGTAATATATTATTAATTAATATAATAACGCTTATAGCAATACTTTTTTGCTTTTTTATATATTAATTATATATTAATCGTTTTTTAAAAAATTACTATAAAACAAATATTTATAAAACGAATATTTAAAATATAACTACTTTGTTTTTATATATATTAATTATATATTAACCGTTATTTAAAAATTTAGTATTAAAAAAGCTTTTTATAAAATCGTTAAAACTACCGCTTAAAAAAATCGTAAAAAAACTAAAAATCGTAATAATAATATAACGAAAAAAACATATTAGCTTGATTTAATTATTAATACTAAAGCCGTTTAAATTTTAAAAAAATTAAATAATAAAATTATTTTTTTTAAAATTAATTTTTAATTTAATATTATTTAAACTTTATTATACGTAATATATAACGTTTATAAATAATTAATGCTACTTTTTTATATATTTTCGGTATATTTTTTTAATAAATTATTAAAAAAATTATATAAATATATAAATCGGATATAAAATTTTAGAAATTAGTTTTATTAGCTTTTTAAAAAGTTATAAAAACTATATTAATTGTTTTTTTTTAATACGTTAAATATATTAATTTTATATTAATTATTATTTTAACTTCTATAGCTTTAAATTTTAACGTTATTTATATTAAACAAATTATTTTTTAGTTTAAAAATATATATTTTATTTATAGAATTTTATATATTATAAGCTTTTATTCCGGCGTTAATTTAAAAAAAAGTAACTTTTTATTTAAATTTAATTTTAATAATATTATAAACACCGTTTATTACGTAATTAAAAACAAAACTTTATAACTTATTAAAACTTATTAAATATAAAGCAAAGTTTAACGTAAACGCGATTAAAAGTTTATTAAGTATTTTATTAAAGCGAAATCTGTTTATTAGTTTATTATTAAAGCTAAAAAAACAAAAAAAATCCCGGCTTTTTTAAAACTTTAAATATATAATAAAAATAATTAATTAAACGATTAAAATTAATAAAAAATAAAAATTAATATATAATTAATACGTTTACCGAATGCGTTAAATATAAATAACTATTTTTTAGTAATTATATATTTTATCGATTTTTAATTGCATTAATTTTCGTTATATAGCTTTTATTTACGTTATAAAATTTTTTTTTTTTTAAAAACTATTACGCTTAATTTATTTTTTTTTACTTTATTTATTTCGTTATTTAAAACTTATTACCTATAAGTATAACCTATTATAAATAAATACCCAAATAAGTAATAAAGGTATCTATATTAAGTAATAGACCTTGCTAAAATACTTATGGGTATTTCTGGGTACCTATCGGGTACCCAAAGACATGCCTTAGTATGGAGGCAACCTCGTTGATGCAACCCCAGCGCTCGTTGTGCGCCTTTCCACGACGTTGGCAGGGACAAGCAGGGTATTTGCTGCCTAGGCTAACCTTGGATATTCACCCTTGTTCTGCATTTCATGGAACAATGAAGGATTCGCCGGCGAATTCGAAGCAAGAGGTTACGCGAGGCCGTCCTCCGAGCCGAGCGAGTCCAGCGGAGATAACAGACCGGAGATCCACCCAACGTCATTCCCTTACGACGTGAATCTAGGCTCTCACGGCAATCCATCACATAATCTGTAATGCATTCCTCTTTATGCTTCTTGAAGACAAGGATGATTCAATCCTTGCTCTCAATAAGCCTGGATCCAACGGTGAAGTTGGAATGGACGTACCAGCGAAGGCGAAAGCCTTCATGCGCAAAAGCCCCGGGCCAGCCGAGGCCGCCGAACAGTTTCAATGAGAAGGGAATCTGGAATATAAGACGAACTACTTCGTCATTTATTTGTTTGTGGAAGTCATCATCAACTCCTTTGCGCCAAGTCAACTAACGAGTCACTCAGTGATCTAACAAACTTATATACCCGCCAGCATGTTTCTGTCTCGCTCCCAGGTGTACCTTGGCCTTCTAAGCCTAGCAGAACTTGCCGTTGCTGCACCGCGAAATACTTCCAGAACACCTCAATGGAAACCACTTGCCAACCTTCCACGTGCTCGCCAGGAGCACGGAATAGCTGCCATAGACAATAACACAATTGCCATTGTTGCCGGCGTGTTTTCCGATTCGCCCGGCGTAGTGGCGACCACCTCGTCGCTGCAGTTATACGACATCCCCTCCAACACGTGGCGAAATGCAACCTCAGTGCCCTTCAGCGTGAACCATCCTAACGTCGTAGCCGTCGATGGCTTACTATACGTGCTAGGGGGGCTTGTTGACGCCCCTGTGCTGCCACCAGGAACCACAATCGACTGGATTGCCTCTGGAGAAAGCCATGTGTATGACGCCGCGACCGACTCATGGACACAGCTCACATCCATGCCCTCCGGGACAGAAAGGGGTAGTGCGATCGTTGGCGTGTATGGCGACCTCATATACCTTGCGGGTGGGATGACGGTATTGAGCGATGCGTATCAGGACTCATTGACCCTTGTTACGGCCTACAACATTACATCAGACGAGTGGGTGAGACTCCCAGCTATTGCCGCCAACATTCCCGAGGGTCGTCAACACGGTGTCGGTGCAGTTATCGGTGACGAGCTGTACGTTATTGGCGGCCGGTGGTTCGGGCAAAAGAATGTGCGCGACACGGCCTTCGTGCTCGATTTGAACGATCTCGCAAAGGGGTGGATAACAAACGAAGAGCGCATGCCGACCGCCCGAGGAGGCCTTTCCGGGGCAGTGGTTGGCGATCAATTTTATACCTTCGGCGGTGAGGGTGATCCGAACACTACAACTGGTGTCTTCCCCCAGACTGAAGTTTTGGACACCAAGAGTGGAGTGTGGACGAAGCTTGCTCCTATGGCTGTACCTCGACACGGTACGCAAGCTGTCGCAGTTGGTAACGGGATCTATATCCCGGGAGGTGGGCTTCAGCAAGATGGATTGGCGGTTACTGTCGATGGTGTCACTACCTACGGGAATACGTCAGACACGTTTGACGTTTTGATTGTCTGATGTGTACAATTCTTGTAAGAACAGCTGTTTTGACATAGTACGGGGTCTTTGCGTCATTGAGCTGTTTCGAATGAAGCAGAGGTATGTACGAATACTTCGAAGCAACATCTATATAGTATGTTGGTCAAGTCAATCTGGTCTAGCAATATGTGAAATGCCGACAGCATGAAATGTGATGCGACATCGCGCCAGTTAAGATATCACTGCCATCGCGCCAGCTAAGATATCACTGCCATCTGCTCCCCATTGATGTATTCACGTCTCGGTACGACCGTGAGTCAAGCGAGAAGAGCCTTAAACGACAATGGGTTGCGGTATGTATGCATTGATCAGAAACTGCCGATAGTGCTGCTTCTAATTTGGGGCGTGTGGTCTTTCTCTACCTACCTATGGAAGATACAGCGAAGTTGCAACCGAGCCAAGCCGACACGAAGAACTGAACCCTTTCCCTTGTCCATAGCCCTTTATCACACGAACCGAAACCAAAAGAACCTAGAGCCCACAGTCTCCCCCCGTTGTTCAGACCTTCAACCCATTGGGCGAGTCGAAAGCAGGGCCGGTCTCAACTGAGCCGCGTACCTGTTCATCATCAAACCATAACGACCCCCGTGTTGCTCAGACTCTCTCCTTTTGGGAGGTCGCACGTAATACTTTTCCCTCCTCGACTTATTCCAACTCTCGCTGTTGCAGGAGTCAAGCGTAGAACGGTCTCTTTGAGCCGTCAACGCAAAAGTCACCATCCATGTCCGCCTTGCCTTGACTCTTCCGTCTCACTGCGTGGACGTAGGAACGATCTCGGTCGAGTCGTATGTCAAGACATTGAGACCCTGTGTACCACCAAACGAGCGCATCCCCGATTTGCTTGGACTCTTGCCAGCTTGGGCCCGGCACCCAAGGTCAATAACGGTCTCAACTGAGCCGCGTAAGTTGCTGAACGCGCTGCCGATTCTGTAGTGCTTTCGAAGTTCAAGTCCTTGCATTGATCTGCGAAGCCGTCAGTGTCGTACTTGTGTCAGTTATCTGAGATATCTGGCTCACCCCTGCGACGTCTGCCTGACTTTTTTGGGTCCCTATCTTCTACTTCTTGCCTCTCTGGGAGGTACGCTCTCGATGGGTGCTGTCGGGCTTTCGGCGTCGAGACCTTAAGATAGGTCTGGTCAGCTTCATGGTCAGAGGAATGACAAGCTTGTAGCCATACTCACCGGTACCTAGTACTTCTATGGCCACCCGCACAACTTCACATACTCCCATCCCTCATTCCTTCTTGGGTTCCTGAAAGGGAGCCGGCCTGGCAAGTATGAGGTACTTATCCAATGCAAGGGACAGCGTCGGCCATACTTGGCTGCGGCTTGTTGTTCTGCGGGTATCTCGTTGGTTCACTCTGACTTGCTGATCTTCGTGTCGATGAAAGGCTTCGGAGCCCAGGCCGCCTTGCTAAAGATTGATTCCCATGACTTGGGCCAGAAACCATTCCTTACATAGTCCATAGTATGAAACGGCTCGAGATCTAAGGAAGTTAAAGTACATCAGCGAACAGACGCCAGCATGACTCAATTAAACCGGAATTACCAGTGCGAGGCGATGTTCCAACAGTTCTACGGGTGCCGAGGAACTGATTGGTCGGGTCGATGCCTCTCGCGGTGTCGGTCCCTCTGATATGTGGCGCTCGATTGCAGACATGATGGCAATAGGTCGAGGCGAATGCTTCAGACACCGAATAGAGCTTGGGATAAGTGTTGTGATAGAGCCAGATACAGTACGACGATGAATTACGGCACACGATATGGATTTGTTATGGAGATTGATGGGACAGAGGACGTAAACAAATGCCACTCAGCGATGACAATCGAGCGATAGATGAAACGTCGACCATGGCTACATGTCACTGAAAGCAGGCATGACTCTCCGATCAGCTCTACGCAACAAGGCAGTCACAGCAGTGCTATTGGATAGAACGATGCATGAGCAGGAGGTGGGAAGCTTGACGGCTAGGCGCTGACAGGATAGAATGGGATAGGACGAGGTATAGCAGCACCGACGAACCTTGAGGGAAGTGCTATTCCGATCTCGTCGCTGATTTCGACTATGGTAACTGATGCGATCCTGCACTGACTACATGTGTCGCTGAAGCGGCTACTACCTAAGGCATATCCTGTTCGTGCCAACGGTCACCGAGCTTCTGCCCAGCGTGATGTGTAGCCGGAAGACTTATTTGAAGATGCCCGTGGTGATGTATCGGCCATCTGGATGACCCGTTGTCGGGCAGTTGCAGTAACTCGACAACCTGAAGAAGAAATGGAAAATAGCACACTCTAGGTGAACTGAGGCAAGTGCCATAGACATCTGGGGCACTCCGAGTCCACACCAGTAGCTGGTGAACAGATACTCCCAGATAAAACAACAAGAAAATGGACAACCGTGAAGAGAGCGAAGACGATTGAAACGATGAAACGATGAGACGAAATGACGCGACAATACCCCAGGTACCGTGACCCTGCTGAGACGAGTGCGTGTGCTGACCAAAATACAGTGCGAGTACAATGCCCCCAACGATCTCATCATCCCGTTTAACCCCGGACGCGTATAGTGGCCGTCCTGCCAATCCCGCTCAACCCATTCTGCTTAGCTTGGTCATTGACGATCTCGTTTGTCCAGCCGTCATCCACCAGCACTTCGCGGTCGCGGATGCCATCAAGGACAGCATCGTCGCGTGCCACCTCGTCCAGTATGGCATCGCACGCCTTCTCGCTGACCATGTATAACGGCAGGGTCGGGAACGTGCCCACAGCGCGAGGGAAGACGGATGCGTCAACCACGCGAAGACTGTCGACACCGCGCACGCGAAATTGTGAGTCGAGACAGGCCATAGGGTCATCATCACCTCCGATGCGGCACGTTGAAGCTGCGTGATGGCCAAATGACTCGGCCTTGATCGCCGCTTTGATCTCGCGGCTTGTGTTGGCCGACGATGCCGGCGTCACATCTGCAAACGGGCCTACTGGTGCTTTGACGCCTTTGAGGATCTCCCGTGCTAGCTGTACGCCCTCCACTATCGCCGAGAGATCGTGCTCGGGATTGTTGTCTCTGTGAGCGTCATCTTGTTTGGCGAAATACTCAAAGTTGATCTCTGGCACATCGAAGGGGCTGCCAGATCTGAGTCGCACGGTGCCCGAAAAGTTATTCGGGCGGAATTTGAGCACATCACAAGTCCATTGATGAAAGTCACCCGCGAAGGTCTTCGAAAAGCCCGGAAAGAAACCGGTAAAGATACCAGGTGTACCAAATAAAAAGAGGTCCTCCTCGTCAGACCTTTCAGACTTTTTAATAACACAGGTTGCGATCCCGTCGCCCTTATACAGGCCGAAGCCTTTGACCCATTGCTCCAAAAAGAAGTCTCCCGGACCGCCAGCGCTGCTCTCTTTCAGAATTGAAAACGCCTCCGGGCTGCGTCCTACAACAGATAGCTCATAGTTGTCTTGGAGGCTGGATCCAACGCCAGGCAAGTCAACAATGACGGGGATTTCAAACTTGTCCAATTCCTCTCGCGGACCGATGCCGCTTAACATGAGAAGCTGCGGCGTGTTGAACGCACCTCCAGCAACGACGACCTCTCTCGATGCAAGCACACGCTTGCGCACCCCGACCCGACGGGCGTCATACCGCGGATCTGCTTTGTAAAGACTCTCGCCTTCCAGGAACTCGACGCCGACTACCCGCGGCTTGCGGCCTTTGTAATGCGGTGCGAAGAGCAACTTGGTCGCGAAACAACGAGTCTTGATATGCAGCGGGTACTTCTTTGTCCCATCGGGGTTGCGAGCGTTCGAGGTAGCGACGAGGTAGTTTCGTGGTCCACTCCGGCGCGCGTCTCTGCTCATGGACAGCGCGAAATTGTACACCCCATCAATGTTTTGACCACCAACCGCATTGATATCTATCACGGTGCCCTTGTACGGTCCCCAAGTTGCCGCGCCTGGGGCCGTACCGGCTACCTCTATTGCCGCAGACACAATTGGCTCGTTGGAAGTAACAATAACAGGGTCCACAATATCAGTTTCCAGCCAACCATTGAATCCGTGACCTCTGGTATCCTGGGGAAGGTAATGGCAGCGTTCAATCCGCTCATAGTACTTTCTCATTTTTTCTGGTGCCCACGACTTGTCTTTGGTGGTGTCGACAATGTATTGCCAGTCAGAGTCATGAGGCAGAACCGTTGCGAGGGCATTGTGGCTGGCACAACCGCCCAGAGTGCCAGCTCGAGGATACCAAATACCCTTCTGCGTGGATCCCTCGGGAGGGTTCAAGCCGATGTACTGAGCGCCACTGGGTGTCTCCCAGACCAGCTTCGAGTTCTTGGCTGCTTGCGTCTCGTCGGAGTAGTTCTTCACGAAGAAGTCCCATCTCATCGAGGGGTCCTCTGACGCGGCAGGCCAGAAGAATGGGACCTTCTGATTCAAGTTCTGGCCCTGGTCGTCGCCTGCTTCAAGCAGAAGAACACTATGGCCTCGGCGTGCAAGGTTCGCAGCTAGGGGACCACCGCCAGGGCCGGAGCCAATGATGACATACTCGAAGCCCTTGAGTGTTGGGCAATCCTCACTTGAGTCGCTCATTGTGCAGATGTTAGAAAAGGGTATGTTGTGTTCTGATTGCTGACCGTCTTGCCGTTGATGATGTTGTGACACTACATAACAAGTCCGGACACATCGTCTCTCTTATACTCCGTGTACAACCTCCAAGTTGCAATATTTTCCGCCCAGGTCTGGGGTTCATCGTGGCTATTCGGATCATGTGTTATCTCGCATCGTGTTTCGATTCCATGTGACATGAAGCCCAATTGGATTCATACCCAGGTGAACTCGTAATGCTCAGAAACCTATACCGCTCGGCCTCCATGAGTCTCGCACGTCGTCGTATTCAGCCGCTCACGTGAAGCTGCAGTTATCTTTTGGTGACGGCCTGATGCGCCTATTGGTGGTGTTGGCATCCCTTATAGGGCAGTGAACTCAAGGGGCGCGGTTTACTGACCAATCGGACTCTGAAGCCGCGCACCATCATTTGTTCCTCCATCGTGCTAGACGTGATGAGCACCGAACTTTTGGTATAGAGAATGACTCTTCTCACTAGCCACCTTGACTCACGGCAGTCTCCTTTTTTAGATAACCGTGGTGTGGGGATGCCTTTCATACAGAGAAAATACAAATACTCTCGTCAGCTGCGTTCGGCGGATCAGTGTAATCGCCCTTGCGTCGCGGGATAACGTCATGTCCCTTGATACGCTCGACTGGCTGTACGCCGCGTGACGGGTGGCTTGTCAAGTTGCTGAATGTGGTTGATCAGCTCTGATGCCAATTATAGACTTCATCATTGTTATAGATGTAATGACACAGGTCGTGGTTTCGCATTAGAAGGTTACCTAAAGATAACAGTATATTTCGCAGTCTACAGGGATATGAAGGGCCCCTTGCCGGCCTCCGTTGCTATTTGTGCCATGCTCGTGTTACGGACACGTTAGTGTCAGAGTCGAAAGGGGGCCTGTGTAACGGTTGCATTTTTTTCGGATAAGGCTTAGATACAGCCGGACATATTCGAGAAAGACATAGATCTGATCGACTGGAATGGAGATGTGATGTATGCTGAGGTGGAAGAGACTGCTACTTAGCGACAGGTGGAGGACCAAACACTTGGGAAAGCTTGTGTGTGTTGAGTCTAGTCCTCCATTATTGGGTTTCGTGGAATGGAATTGTAATCCCATATGTTCAGACTGTAGCGTGTAAATATCATTTTTTTAATAAAAAAAATAAATAAAAAATAAAAAAAAGACCTGAAGCCTGTGTTTACAATTTCGCGTTGCAATTGAAATATCAATTCGTGAAAAGTCGAGCTCGAGGGCAAGTTGTTTGTCTCAAATCCGGGTTCCCCAATATTGGGCGCTTATGACAACTAACAAAAAGCGCTTGAGCACTCAACTGTCTCTGTAAATAACATTATGAAGGAATCAATACATTTAAAAACCCGAAAACCTATCCCACAATGTTGCTTGAACCTAAAAATCTCTCATTCAAACTGACCTTCCAAAATTTGCAACGTTCACGATGTTTCAGGACTTGAGAGATCACGTGGAGATCTGCCCTATCTGATTCGTTATGTCGAACACTTCCCACAATAACCACACTCATCATCACAAGCAGTGTAGTCCAATGATGATACACTGTCAACATCATTTGCCGGGGTTTCTTGACTATCGACCACTTGCCCGCTGCTAGGATCTTGGTCGTCATCGTCGCCATTCCCTGTCAACCATGCGCTCCATTTGCGACTCACGTCAGGCGACAACATCGGGGAAAGATCTGGCGTTTGTAGTCTGAAATCTATCTTGTCGCTCCCTTCGGTGTGAACAATCTCGAATCTGCTCTCCTCCCGATCTCGGGCGAATTGAATGATGCGACGAAGCAGCGACGTAAACTGCTTCAGCTCGTCCCTGTGCTCGGTTTCCCACGCACGGATATCGGCTTGCACATCTGCAATTACAATATCTTCGAATTTTCCGTAAGTGTGGTATCCAGCAATGAAGCTGGAAACCTGTTTCAGCCAGAGGCGGGGCATCTCTTCTGTAAGCAAGTCATTATGCGCGTGTCTTCGTTTGAAGGACCGCGTCTTAAGCTCAAATTTTGCTAGATGAGGTTCGAGGTGGCCAGCTGAGCTTATGGAGAGACGACTGCCTGGTTCTGACCCTGGTTCTACGGATGATATAGCAAGAGATGAGGTGAGATCGCCCAGTATGCCAGAGACATTTCTTGGACTATCACCTGATGCAAAGCTGGTGCCTCTCTTATGTCCTTGCTTGTGGCGTGACGGAGCTTTGTAACTTGGTCCTGGAACGTAGCCGTCGCATTCAAAGCGAACTATACAGTCAAGGCCGTTCAATCGATAGCGCATGATGCGTTGATGAGACAACGATCCTCGAACAGACGAGTCCCATGTAGTGTAAGCCTCCGGGAACGTGTGGCCGTACCCTCTGACATCTGGAATAGTCTCACGTGGGGATTTCTCGCGTCGGATCAGATGAACAGTGGTGCCTACAACTTCGACTAACATGCGGAAGGATTTCACATTCCCACGCACGAAGCGTAGTATATTGCCTAGGGTGCTGCCACATGCGACGATGTCGGGTCCTGCAGATAGTATGTCAGCGGGACACATTCTCAAAACTGCTTCAATGGTAGGCTGCATTGGGTGGTCTGGGAGATGCGCGGCATTCAAATCACGGTAGTATGTGCCGGAATCTTCATTCAACTTTTGTGGGCTGTGAAGCGGCGTCCATGATGGTGGTTCTCCTGCACAAAACATCAGCTCAGAAATCTTGAATACTTCTATAGAATATCCGTTTGCACACCTGGTATCAAGATGGATGGATTTGATGTTTCGAGCCAGTTGTACGATGCGATAACTTTTGGATCCCTGATCCCAAACGTTTGACCCGTAACGTCAGAATCAGGCCGAAGCTCAGCGCTCGAACTGGATTGGATGAGAGGTCCCAACATCGGCTCAGGGAGAAGGGGAACTGGCTGTGCCATAGGATGCACTCTTCTGTTCCCATCCGGCTGGCGGACAGTCGACGTGGTCGGCCATCGCACCCGTCCCCGTCCCCGTCCCAGGCTCAGCGCCGGTGGCACTTTATCACGGCCCCAGGGCATCATTTTGTTCGTGAGGATGAATATTACCTAGGTAGAAGATACGCAAATGATATTATGGCCAAACGAGTGTTAAGTGCCCCTCAGAATCAAACGAAACGATCGATCCGGTTAGTATTTGAATACATTCGAAACCCTGGCGGGCCGCGGGCCATACTCTAGGCTTCGTTTCCATTTGGGGGTCGATATGCAGGCTGCCGGTTGTTGCCTTGGTCGTATGCCTCGGCATCTGCAGTGCGACACACCTTCGGCAAGTCGCCACCACTCAGGAGCCTCGCTCTCATGCACTCATCCCCTTTCACAGATAAATCCAAAAGATGACGAGAGCTAGTTGGCCATTGCCGTTTGCTTTCACACGTATATGCTCGATGCCTGACATGATACCCGAATGAGGCGTTTTATTGTTTGCCCCCCTTAAACCTTGTTTTACTTCGAGTCTAGCTTTACATCCGTCTTCCGATCATTAGATTATATCGGATAGTATTTGACTTTCTCCTCATTGTTTGATCTCATCGGGTCTACACACACACATTCTACTCCGGTCGTCAATTGAATACCATTCCCTGCTACTGTTCGTTCTGGCCTCGCCACGGGTCGCGTGGTCAATATGAGCGTCGTGAGAGATGGGAGATCCGAGCACCTCGACAAGTGTTTCAACGCCTTTATACGAGGACGATCTGTGTCAACCGTTCGCGATGCAGAAGTCTTTTTTGAGTCGATATGCTCACAGCCCTCCCCAGCAACCTGCCTAGAGAAACTTTTTGCTCGTCGCGAAGCACTCGCCGCCGTGAGCCATAGCATTCGACTTCTCACCACAAATGTCCTGATTTGCAAGCGAATCTTTCCATTCATCATACATCTGACTCATCCGGATTGCGCGGCGATATGCGGGGGCCAGCTATTGGAGAAACTGATAGAAATCATCGCAGATCACCCAACCACCTTGAACAGTATGCTTCAACTTTATTTACATGACGAGTTTATCGATAAAGATGCCAACACAGAGGCACTTGCTTCTCTTTGTTTTCATCTCGTCGATAGTCCTAGCAATGAGGTTGCACAAGAAATTCCCGCAGTCTCTGCGGTAATTGCCAAGAAGCCTTTCACCAGCCATCATCTTCACAGAGTTAGGGAATTTGGATATAGGATCCAGAAAGCTCTCAGCATGAAGTACACCACGGTTGTGGTGACCGGCATGGAGACTCCCGAAGGCCGTCATGATAATGACTTTGGCGATTTTCGAAAAATTTCGATATTTCCCACCCCCGACGAATTATCCTCAACCACTCGCCCCTTCTATCGTCGGGCTGTGGATGTCATGGCCTGTGAACCCACAGTGAGGTCCAATGTTCACATCGACAATCAGTATAGGCTTCTACGCGAGGACATGCTCGCCGAGCTCCGCGATGACCTCAAAGCAGTCAGCAGCCCAAGAAAGGGGCGACGTTCCCCAACTGTACTGGGCAATCTGACACCCTTCGGCCTCTTCACGGGCGATCAAGCCCGCGGACAACCTTGCGCTCTCCTTGTTGGCATAGGTTCCGGCCTTGGGCCAATTCAAGCCAACGCCCCCAAGGCTCGGCGAGCGTTCTTGAAAGATAACCCCCAAATTCTTCGGCATCAGTCATTTGGGGCTGTCTGTCAAGGAACTGAGCTGGTGGGGTTCGCATTTGTTGTTCGTGATATTGACAAACTTTCGGAGAACCCTCCAGTCATCGGTCTTCAGTTCACGAGTGTGGATGTAATTGCGAGAGTCTTGACTGCGTTTCACGCGGCCAAGGATCTCCGTTTCATCATTGTTGACACACCAGTCTTTGCATATGAGCCTGTGTTGCAACGCATGAAAGATATCACCGGATTGACTTTGGAGAATCGTCTTCTAGGGGTACCTGATGGTGAAGATGGCGGCGGATGTGTCGAATATCAACCAAGCAGCTGTGTTTCTAATTGGATTCGACTACATGGTGAAACAACCGGTTCCGGAACAAACATTCGAGTTGACGGGCGCGTACTTCGCCTCGACGAAGCGCAGCATGCTGCTGTGCTGAAGTGCCTCCAATCCAGCGTTGCCATTGTTCAAGGCCCTCCAGGCAAGTCGAATATGTCCGCGACCTAACGGATTGCTATCGGTTTAATCTGACACTGCAATGTCAATTCTAACCTTCTCATAATAGGGACTGGAAAATCATTCGTCGGTGCATTGGTTGCTAAGCTGCTCCTCGATGACCCCTCTACACGCATGCTGGCAATCGCCTATACCAATCACGCCCTTGACCAGTTCATGGAGGAAATCATGGAGATGGGTGTCTCGACGGATATAATGACCCGCCTTGGATCTAAGTATACCACTGCGACTAAATCTCTGTTATTTAAAAACCAGTTCCAGGCATATACGTATCGACGATCATCAGAAGCGAACATTAGACTTTTCCGTCTCAAGGACGACCTGAATGAGACACGCAACAAACTCGACGAATCGTTTCAGAAGCTCAACAAGTCCCTCACGTCATGGGATCTACTTATGTATCTTGAGTTCAGTGAAGACCCGCAGGCACAGCAGTACTGGAACGCCTTTCAGATCCCCTCACTTGACAGTGATTTCACGCTTGCAGGAAGCAGAGGCAACAAGATGCAACCGGACTTTCTGATCAATTCCTGGAGACAGGGTAGAGGACCCGGAATGATGAAACACTATTTGCCAAGTGAGTGCTTTGGTGCCTGGAAACTAGGAAGAGATGATCGCCAAAAGCTAGTAGCGACATGGGCTAGCGCGCTGCGAAAACAGCAGATTGAGACCGTTCGTTCTCATGTCACTACATTCAACACATTGCAACGTGAGATTGATACGTTGTATAACGAAGCACGTTGCGATCTTATCAAGACGAAGCGGCTAGTTGGCAGCACCACAACGGCTGCTGCAAAATACTCTGCTTTAATCAAAGCAACGCGCCCGACATGCGTCCTGGTCGAAGAAGCAGGAGAGATTCTTGAGGCCCATATCTTAACGGCACTTGGCCCGTCTACCAAACAGCTCATACTCATTGGTGATCATAAACAATTGCGCCCTAAGTGTAAGAACTACGGGCTCACAGTCGAAAAAGGGGATGGATACGATCTCAATCGGTCAATGTTCGAACGGCTCATTCTCCAAGGACACGAGTACGCCACACTCTCTAAGCAGCATCGCATGGCGCCAGAAATCTCACAACTTATTCGCGCCTTAACCTACCCGAGTCTCCAAGATGGAGACAAAACTTTCAATAGACCGGCTATCAGAGGGATTCCTGCCAGGGTAGCCTTCATAAATCATGACCACCCAGAAGTGGAGTTCTCAGCAATTCAAGAGCTTCGAGACGGTGGAGCAATCGCAAGCAAGCAGAATCGGTTTGAAGCCGAGATGGTGTTGAATGTTGTCAGGTACATGGGCCAGCAAGGCTACAAGACAGAAAACATTGTGATATTGACTCCTTATCTCGGACAATTACGATTGCTACGAGAAATGCTCTCAAAGAACAATGATCCTCTCCTAAGCGATCTAGACTCATACGAACTTCGACGAGCTGGACTTCTGACAGCTGCAGCCGCAAAGGTTGAGAAAGGCCAAATCCGACTTGCTACGATTGGTATGTAGAAAGAGGTCTCTTTATACATCGCTTCTTCGCAAAAGTCTGAACGATTGGGGATTCTCAACCTATTTGATTTGTCTTTACTGATCTTACGTGGACAGATAATTACCAGGGCGAAGAGAGCGACATCATAATTACATCGCTCACCAGGAGCAACAGCAAAGGAGAAATTGGTTTCATGAAGGCACCAGAGCGCTTGAACGTTCTATTGTCAAGGGCGCGAAATTGTCTCATAATGATTGGCAACATGGAGACCCTCATGAAATCTCCACAAGGGAAGGAAACATGGCTCCCCTTCTTTTCACTGATGAAGCAGCACAATTACCTCCAAGATGGATTCTGGGTTCGCTGCGAGCAACACCCGGAGCGCACTGCGATGCTCTCCAAGCCCGATGATTTCAGCACGCACTGTCCAGACGGCGGGTGTTCTGAGCCTTGTGGTGCTGAACTGCCGTGTGGCGTGCACACATGTCAGCGTCGGTGCCATCGTCTGTTGGATCATTCTAATACTCCGTGTGACGAACTGATTGAGAAGATATGTGCCAAACAGCACAAATTTCATGTAACTTGCGGCCAGAAGATGTTATCAGGCTGTGAGACTTGCCTCAAAGAAGAGGAAGCAATTCGCCGCCGGGCTCAGAAACACCTCGAGATTGAGAAAGCGCGTCTCATTCGTCAAGCACAATATCAGAGGGAACTCAAAGAGATCCAAGACGAGATCGCGCACCAGAGACAAATTCTGAAGGATGATCAGAAGATTGCAGAGCAACAGACAAAACTCGAACAAGAACGCCTGTCCCTGGAAACATTGAGGGAGACCGTTTCACGGAAAAAAGCTTTGAAGCAAAGTCGAGATGCAGCAAAGCCTAGTTCACCTGGTTCTACGACACCCAAGACTACACAAACCAACTCCGTAACAAACGAACAGAGGGATGATGAAGTTGAGGCAGGAAGTGCACGCGAGGAGTGGGAGCAGCTGAAGACTGACGAGCTTGCTCAAAGCGATGTGCTAGATGAGTTAATGAAAATGATTGGCTTAGAAAGTATCAAGCGAGCGCTACTAAACATCAAGTCAAAGGTCGACACAGCAACACGGCAGGGAATTTCCACTAGTAGTGAGCGATTTGGATGCAGTCTGCTGGGTAATCCTGGTACAGGTAAGACTCGTCGTCTACACGCTTTCCACAACATCACTACTAACTAATCATGTTTCAGGGAAGACTACAGTTGCGCGGCTATATGCCCGGTTCCTCACTTCAATGGGGGTTATTGCAGGGGCCTGCTTTAAAGAAACTTCGGGTTCGAAACTAGCCAACATGGGAGTTTCTGGTACTGAACAACTTGTCCAGGAGGTGGTCGACGACGGGGGCGGCGTGATATTCATCGACGAGGCATACCAACTATCATCAGGAAACAGCCCCGGTGGTCGCGCCGTGCTTGACTATCTCTTGGCAGAAGTCGAGAACCTCAATTCGAAGGTTGTGTTCATCCTTGCTGGCTACGCCAAGCAAATGGAAACGTTCTTCGCACACAATCCAGGCTTCCCTAGTCGGTTTCCACACGAGTTGAAATTTGACGATTACACCGACGACGAGCTTTTGCGCATTCTACAGTCAAAGATCAATGCCAAGTACTCAGGCCGGATGAACGTGGAGGATGGTACCCAAGGGTTGTACTGCCGCATTGTCGCTCGGCGGATCGGACGAGGCCGTGGGAAAGAGGGTTTCGGCAATGCCAGAGCCGTGGAAAATATGGTGGCGATGATCTCACAAAGGCAAAGCGAAAGACTTCGACGCCAGCGACGGCAACGTGAGAATCCTGACGACTTCCTTTTCACGAAGCGAGACTTGATTGGCCCTGAGCCTTCGAGCGTCCTGGACACGTCAGCAGCTTGGAAGAAGCTTCAAGACCTTATCGGACTTTCGTCTGTCAAGAACTCTGTCGGCGCGCTTGTTGACACTCTCAAGGACAACTACCTACGCGAGGTTGAAGAGCAGCCCATCATAGAGTACAACCTCAACAAAGTCTTCTTAGGTAATCCTGGAACTGGGAAAACGACTGTGGCAAAGCTATACGGGCAGGTATTGGTCGATCTGGGGATGTTATCGAATGGCGAGGTCGTTATTAAGAACCCTTCTGATTTTGTTGGTATGTACAATCCATTAACTCTGGCTCCGAAGTGTTCCACCTGCATATTTCATCCAGTGCGAATCTTTCACTCATCTCCATTCGCTAATATTTCAGAAGGTGGGCATCTCGGACAGTCCGAACAACAAACCAAAGGTATTCTTGCTTCCACCAAGGGGAAGGTTCTTGTCATTGACGAGGCATATGGATTGTATGGAGGGAATGCATCACAAGGTGGTGGTGGGTTCTCAGATCCGTACAAGACTGCCGTCGTCGACACAATCGTAGCTGAGATCCAAAGCGTTCCGGGCGAAGATCGGTGTGTGCTTCTCCTGGGATACAAAGAGCAGATGGAAGAAATGTTTCAAAACGTGAATCCCGGGCTCAGGTAAGCATTCGGAGTCTTTCTCCTTTTTGAGCGAGTCTTGGGAGTCGGACTCTTCGATCTACTAGAAGCGGTAGATTTCGATGAGGATTTCGATCGGTTGTCTCAGGCTGAAACGAATGTCGCCCTCCTTTTCAAAGATACAATTGGGTCTGAGTCCATCGTCACCAAGCTGCAAGACTATCAGCACACTGTTCAAACGATGAAAGCAATGGGTCTTGACCCTCAGGAGAGTATTCCATTCACTTTCCTATTCCGAGGACCGCCCGGCACCGGGAAAACGACTACCGCGCGGAAGATTGGCAAAGTGTACTATGATATGGGATTCCTAGCTCAAGCTGAAGTCATTGATTGCTCTGCATCGGACCTGATAGGGCAATTTGTCGGACAAACAGGTCCCAAAGTCCGACAGCTCTTTGACAAGGCATTGGGTCGTGTGCTTCTTATCGACGAGGCATACAGACTTGCAGAGGGTCACTTTGCAAAAGAAGCCCTGGATGAAATTGTCGACGCCGTCACAAAGGAGAGGTACAAGAAACGTCTAATCATAATTCTTGCAGGCTACGAAAACGACATCAATAGACTCCTATCGGTCAATCCGGGCTTGACCAGCCGCTTCCCCGAGACAATTGACTTTCTAGGCTTGCCGCCGGAGAAATGCTTTGATCTGTTAGCAAAACTAGTCGAAAAGCGACAGCAAGAAGTACGACAACGAGGAAGTGGAACTCTAGACGCCTCATGCTTCGACGAGCCCACGGCCAAGTTCAAAGCTACATGTTGCTCCTTGTTCGAACATATCTCTAAGCAACCTAATTGGGCAAGCGGTCGAGATATCGAAACATTGGCAGAGTCGATGTTTCGGACGGCCTTGAAACATATCTCAACCGGAAGCTCGGCATCTTCACCGACGACTATCACGATATCAGAGAAGATCACGATTGCTGAGCTTCAAGATATGCTACAAGAAAGAAGAAATCGCGGAACTGCGGCGCCAGAAGCACGCAGTCCGCGGAACATCCCGTCTGCCTTTGCTGAACAGCATTCTTCACCTCCGGTCATTGACATGGGCGAAACAACCACCAAGCTTGGCCCGTCGGATGACGAGACAACAACAGAGCAAGTGAAAGATTCCGAATGTAGGAACACAGAACCGGCACAAGCGTCCAAGCAAAAGATTTGCCTTCAAGCCACCCGTGACGCTGGTGTCTCGGATGAAGTCTGGAACCAATTGCAACTAGACGCCGCGGAGGAGGTGGCACGCGAGCAGGCTTACCAGGCGAAGCTGAAAGCAAAACGAGAGGCCATCGATGATGATCTTCGGGATCAAATCGTTAAGGAACTTTTGGAGGAGGAGGAACGTAAAAAGAAGGAGGCAGAAGCTAAGGCAAAGCTTCAAGCGCAAGGACGATGCCCAGTAGGCTATCAATGGATTCGTCAGTCGGGTGGGTGGCGATGTGCTGGGGGGTCTCATTTTGTATCAGAAGGGCAATTGTTGTAGAAAAGTCTGCCGGTTGTGTGCAGCAATGGGAATATCCATAGTGTCCGCATTGTTTAGAGTGATCGCTCGAACTCTGAATACCATTGTGCACCCCATGGTGCCCAAGTCGCTGTGCGGGATTCTGTGGCGTAGTGGTAATTGATCCAGGCTGGCTTGGCGCACATAAAGGCGAAACATTTTGAGGAAGCGTAGTCCGTTGAACTGGGGTCTCATGTGCACCACTTGGCCTTAATAAAGCGAGCGATTTGACCGCATTCGATACATCATTGCCGTCTCATTCCTGGGGATGGGTTCGATCTCATTGAGCTAGCGCGCCAGTAGGTCTTGCTTTGATGTCGACAAGACTGCTACTGGCATAGCATACGCCCGACTGGTAAAGTTCACTTGGATCATTCATATGAATAGTGAATGGAAACGTTGAAAGGCGCGCCTGAGTCAGGGGAACACCGGCAAAGAGTGCTAACCCGCGATGCAGGATACCGACGACTAACCCCTTGACGATGAGCAATAATCGCCGCTCATCATGCACGATAGGCCATGAGCCGATGCCATGCTTCTAATTCTCAGACACGGAGAAAAATCAAAAGTCCGGGTGCAAATAACCAGGGCCCAGTAATATGCTACCCACCTTCTGTTGATTAAACTTTACAATGAATCAAGAATGACGATCGGTTTGGACGAAGCATGCGAAAGATGTTATAGCATTTATTCACAGGGATGTTGATGTCGACACAAGACAAAACAAGTGACGGAAATATCACCAATCAATCATGAGTGGTATGACTTTCATGATCCTGATCGAGTCGAGGCACAGTATATAATCTACTACACCCTGCGAAAAAGCGTCGGCGGGCAAACAGCAAACGTCAAAGAGGGAATTGGTAAACGCCGCACGCAAGATGGCCCCGACACGTATCATACTGGACACTGATCTGTCGATGGGCGAAGGCGCTGATGTCGATGATGGCTTCGCGCTCGCCCTGGCTCACGCCGATCCAAACATTCAGATTGACCTTATTACCACGGTCAATGGCAATACGGACGTCGAGAGCGCCACGATATTGACAGGTGTCCTCCTCAACCAGCTAGACATACGCGCGCCTCTCGTGCGAGGCTCGGCGACTGCCATAATTCACCCGGACGAATTGCGCACACCAGCAGATCACGTTCTCGCGATGCGAGAAACAGCACGAGCGCCCACTCCAGGGTACGCGCCCGTCGCGATTATTGAGCATATTCTGGCGAACCCTGGCCGGATCACGCTCGTCGCCATCGGGCCGTTGACCAACATAGCCCTGGCCTTACTCCTTGAGCCACTGACCAAGTCGGCGCTCAAGGAGCTTGTGATTATGGGCGGTATCTTCCTAGGGACTATAGATCCGCGCACACAACGAGGCGAGTTCAATGTGTTCTCAGATCCAGAGGCAGCACGAACGGTTTTGCGCTCCGGGGTTGCGCAACGTTGGATCGGACTTGATTGCACATCACGGGTCCGGATGACAATGGCTGATGCCGCGAACCTCCAAAAAGCACCAACGAAGTTCGCGGCCTTTGCTGGCGACGCCACAATCAAGTACATCGAATCTCAGGCTGCTCGATTCCCCGGCCAGCCTAAGACAGACTCCGTACCAATGCACGATCCACTGGCGATCGCAGTTGTGTCGAAGCCAGAGCTGTGCACATATCGGGATATGGCTGTCTCAATCATCACGGGCGACGGCGAAGCGCGAGGGATCATGATTGCAGACCGACTAGAACTCCCAAATGCGCCCATGCCGAATTGTCGCGTTGCTGTTGACGTCGATAGCGAAAGGTTCGGCAGACACTTTTTGAGCTTGATCGGTCAACTCTGAAAGGGGGATTGAATCGAGGTTCCCTAACCTACGCGGGTCGTCTCCCTCCGTAGCAAGGTTCATGGCTGTGGTGACGTGGATGTATATGTCGCTGGCCCATAAATTATTCGAATATGTCAACTTTGGAATGATATTTTTGGAATCGAACATCGACGGTAATGATTTCAAGGCTAGCAACGATTTTAAGGCTTATATTTGTATGGCGGAAGGTGCATATTGTTCGTCTAATATTTCGACGTCGCCTGAGATAATGTCAGCGGCTACTCTTGAAGCATGTACGGCGGTGGACTTGAATCGCTCAAAGTCACTATCTGAAACGCGTGAGTGCTACAGGGAATGTCTGACAACGACTAGATAACCTGCCGAACAACGAGAAGGCCCCAGTTCCCTCTAAAACCATGACATACATTTTGTCTTCCGGGTAATAACGCGTCGTACGTCAGGCAAGGCGTTTCTCCGGGCGGCTCCCGTATAATGCACCTCACTTTTGATGGCCGGACTTCGAGGAAGTTCATGTCGTTTATAAGCATGCACACCCAGTCTGTCGATTCAGATTCCAAAGTACGGTCCATTCCACTAGGCCTTCCTACCTTGTTGAAGCGCCACACCAAATCTAAGGTTGCCAACGTTGTTAGAGGCAATAATTCTTGACACCTGGCTGACTAGACAGAGAAACACTGACTTAGACGTAGCCAGTTTTGTTAGAAAGTAACCATTTTTATATGATCGAAGCTTAAGCTAGATCGGAAATCATCTATCCAAATCCCACCCAACAGATTTGCGAAGGGATCCGATTCGGGTTGGGTGTGAAGCTGGGTAAGTCCAATCAAAAACAACTTATTAACAACTGTGGCACCATTAACACGTCGATAATCGATGATCTTAGATTTCGTAAACTAAATCCGGCAATTCTGGGTCACAACAGTGTCGCGTGATAGGGTGCCTCGAATAGTCGTCCTTTGTCTGCTGGGTATCAGGTGACCAGCTTTATACGAAGTGGAGCGTCTAACCAGACTTATCACTATCTATGCGGACTCTCTCTTTTTTACAGATTTTTGTGTGCTATGAACGACCCTGTAAGAGCTTTTTGCTAGATTTCGTAAATCGTTTTCGGTATTAATAAAGACTAAGTGTATTATGCTATTCTTCTATGGTAGATATCGACTTCCGATCGCTTTGTCTGAATGATGTCGTACACGACGAGGCCAATGCTCGCTATCATGATCAAACTTGGGTATACAATCCAAACCCATTGTGTTGCATGAATTAACGACCTATATATAGTGGATTTTCCATGCAACACACAGCACACGGATGTAAGCTTGCTGCAGCCACACATCCCCTGCGAAAATATCGTCGGCTTTTGTTTCTGGCACTTTGAACTCTTGACGTAGCATGTTATTCAAGCTCTTCGCAATATGGTTGCCCAAGTCAGAGTGATTGGCTGCACGGGTACGATCCCATCTACTAACGAATAATGGATCGACAACCCGAGGGAAACACTTGGTATGGTTCGAGTCAGTGAGACGATGTGGAGTCGACGAGATAACGAGTCTGCGGGCATCGCTGTTAAAATCAACAGTATTCTCATTTGACAAGAATCTAGTCACTGAAAATCTCCGTCCTCTCATGTTAAACCCTGTAATGCCGGAGAATACTGCGATGCCTTGAACATCTTCAGATGCACCAGCTTGAACATAGGCGCTTGGCGGGGTTGTTTCAAGTACGGCCTGGGTGGCTTTTCCATTCTCGACCTTGGCCGCAAGAGACTCAATAGCATGCTAGAAACTCGCACACGAAAGCCTTGGGGCTTTTAAGATAGAAGTCCACCAGAGGAAGCTCTGAAAGGTCATAGTCCCCCTTGGAATCGTACGGCATCATCATAAAAGCCAGGGTTCCTCTTGTTTGGATGTCGTCGCCCAGACCAATAGAGAGGTCCGTTAATGGGACGGTGTATTCTTTGTCCTCCGAGTCGTTGCCCGAATGCGGTGGAAACATTGTAGAAAAGTCGGTGTACTTCCATACAGTGTTCGGTGGTGGCGCATTGACCATTGTGTTTAGTCGGCCCATTTTAGGGTCTATGAGAGTGTAGTTGCAGAGGTATTTGGAGCATAAAATCCAGTCTTTGGGCTGAGCCGAGGTAACGTCGACACATTTTCCACAAACCCCGACTGAAGAGACGGGATCCCAGGTGCAGTTGCCAGAAGGACAGACCAATGGTAGATCGGGGATGTCAGCGTTGAATATACCATTATTGACTCCATCTTTCCAAGTATCAACATCGACATGGCGAGAGTAATTTCACACCCATGGTATATGGGCAGTCTGCGCCGAGTCAACAATCATTCTCGTATCGATAACCATAAGTTGTTGTAAGAAGAGTCCCAAGGCCGTCAAAAGAACTGTTACCGCTGCAGCGAAAGTAATGAGGGTCATTCCAGATCGCTGCGAGAGCCAGAGAATGCAACCCCAGGGGCTTCGAGACGCATTGTCAATTAGTTCCATATCCCGAAACGGTCTTCCCTCCTGTTGCTGAAACCACGTCCACTTAGTTTGACTGATCGAGTCCGCCACCAAGGCTGACAGTGGCAGCTTCGACGTGATACTGGAGGCTGATACCACGGCACTCGTAGATAAAATTTGAGATGGCCAATCTGATAAGGGTCGCCCAGCAAAGACTGCTGCGAGAACAGCATCTGCCGCGAAGCTACCCAGGCCTATGACAAGAGACAGGATATGCCATCGCCACATGCGTGTTGCTTGCCACCACGACGTTTGATCGTATGGAGCACCAGCAGTCTTGATATAAGAGAGACTGGTTGTCGATAAAGGCTTATTCATAGGTGACATTGTGTTAGCGCAGAGCACTGCGTTTATAGTACACAGTTTGTTGTCCGTCAAAGGTGATGAAAAGGAAAAAATGAATTCAACAAAAGAGTTGTGAAAGTAGCCGTGCTTGCTGACGATGCTATAGATAAGTATTGCAGTTGGAGGCTTTCCTCATTTAGACCCGTATGCTGCATGCCTAAGGCAGGCGGGAGAGCGCACCGCGCCACTCCAGGGCTTGTTTGCCAATCAGCGGCACTCTCGATAGTATCCGATGTATCGCACCCGCCATCCCTCAATTTTTCGAGTGGCAAATTTAAGGCTTCATGTACCCAGGGGCAGAAGCAATTCGACTTAGTTAACAGTGAGTTGACTTTGGCGACGAACTGAATTCTAAGCCAATTGACTCAGGTTATGGCCGAATTGAAGGAGCTCAATTGTTAAGTCTCTTGGATGAGTTAGTTGACCTAATTGATATACTGCTGGTAATGCGTTAACGGTTACGGGGTTGCTGGTCGATTTCCGGGTTGACATAGAGTCTGGAAAATCGGTGTCAGAATTCCTGATAAGTCTTTGACGTTTCTATTGGCATCATCATCAATCATTGACGGGGACTCAAACGACACTGAGTGCGTGTCCAGGCAAGTTCCGTTCAGTAATCTTGACCAGGTGACGGATGGACTTCACAATGCGAAGTTCTTATATTTATCTCTTCTAAATTCTGCACCATCTTATCTTATCTATTACTACCGTTTGCTCAGTCAACAGTCCTTCGTCGTCTTCCTTTACTTTCGACATTGAGTAGGCAGTCTTGATTGCATCCACGAATGTCTTCCCAGCTTGATATTCAAGTTTCAATACTACTTCATCCTTTTGGAACAGTTCATCTAATGACGGAAGTTGGATGACTTCATTTGAAGTTTGAGCAAGAGCAATGATGTCGCCGAGCTCTGGGGTAAGGTACGAAGAGAAAACATCTACCAGCGGCTGCCAGCAGAGAAGCTCAACAAACATACATGCAAGTGCATACATGTCGAATCGCTTTTGAAAACTCTCTCTGGTGGATCCGCGAGCTTCAGGATGGCGATAAAGATCCGTCCAAAGTTCAGTATCTGGTAGTTGAGTAAATGCTTTCGCCGAGTCTTGTGTATCAGACCGTGCATACTCGTAGCCGATGATGTAAGGCTCCGATATCAGAAAATCGTTGTCAGTTGACCCTCGAGGGGCGAGGAAGACAACATTGTCGGGGCGAATGCTCTTGTGAAGCCAGCCCGCCGTATGGAGTTGTAACACTGTCTCCGCAAGGGCTTGTGCAAGCTGCAGTCGCCGATTGAGCGACACGAGCTGTTGACTGGATATCAAATCTCGTAATGATCTGATGTCCCAGTCGACTCCTTTGCCAGGCATGGAGTACACAATACCATGCCGTCCTTGGCGTTCAAATGGATAGTACCCTAAGCAGGGTAGCGAGCGAAATGTCTTATCCGAAAGAGACATTAGGAAGACAGCGAGGCACTTTATCTGTTTCGTGTACATGTCCCACTGCCCATCGACCACGACCTTCCACTGTATTAAGACCTGCTCATTTCGATATGACGCGAACTCGAGATTGGAAGAGAAGAGCTCTGAATCATTCCACGGTCGCAACGTCCTTCCTAGAATGGACAATTTTGGCATTTTGACCCCTACGTTCCCATCCATTTTGGGGGTCTGCTCATCGTGACGTTTGTCAGCGCCTAGCATTAGCCGGACTTGTTTTAAGTATGCAGCAGCGTTGATCGACTTCTCAGTTCTGTGATGCTGCGCTCTGTTTTCCAGAATCTCTCTCATCTGTCCTGCTTCGGCTAATGTTGAAGTGAGAGAGACGACCTCCCTTAGGAGATGGTCGTACTCGTTCTTCTCCTGTTGTCTTTCGGTACTATCGAGCAAGCAATCCAACTTATCAACCAGACCTGCGATATTGTCGAGGTAAATCTTGAGCTTCTCTTTGTCGCAAGCCGCCCATCGAAGTCGCTTGATTGTTGAATTGTTCTCTTGAATGATTCGACTGGCAGTTGTGTAAAGGGTCGGTTTCAATCGGTCAATTAGCCTTGCCACCACAGGCTTCATGGTGGCTGTTGGCCGAGTGTCGTCTGCAACATGTATGTCTTCTTCCGTTACGCTCAGTGAGTATCTATCCCTCAGTACATTTGCGGAAGTGAGATGAGACTCCAGCTGGCTAAGAATCATGCCCGCAAGCTGCCAATTTAGAGTCTGTCTTTCGTTGTCTTTGAGTAGCCCTACTCGATCGCCCCAAGATATCAAACGATATTTCTCAAACTCCAGACCAACTCGAAAGAAGTCGCCATCTGCGCCCATATGCTGTGCTGTATTAATGAATTCGATCGCGAGCACACAACCGTGGAACGCTTGGGCGGCAAATGAGATGCACTGCAAAGCGGCGGCCGCGACATCCATGCTTCAGAGAGCTAATAATGACAAAGGTGAAGGAGGAAAGGCACTCTGGATGAAGTGCGCTCTTCGCGATGAGCAGAAACGGACAGCCCCTCCCGAAAAGAGCCCCTCAATCCGATGCAACGCTGGGTGAATGAAGGCTTCAGGGATATATACTTCATAAGGCGAAGTGTCCATTTCCCACCCTTGCCTATCCGACCACAAGTGCACGTAAGTCAACATGTAGTTCACCAAGGGGTTTTTCTTTTCTTTTTCCTATTCCATTACGCATGTTATACATCTTCCCATCCTGCCTTTGCCATCAACTCTGGATAAACTCTGCACGGTCTGCTGGCCCAGCTTGTTTCTGTCAGCTCCGTGACTGCATAAGATAACACCCCCCCTCGCGGACCACCCCCTTACGGACCACCGCGTACCGCGACACCCTTACGACTTATATAGTATATAACTAGGTTTACTATAATATAGTTATATATCGCGATTTGATTTTTTTTATATTATTATTTTTGTTTTTTTTTTCTTTTTTCGACGATATTACGTATAAACGTTAAAGCTTATATAAAAACGGCCGTATATAAGGCTATATTTAACGGAATTATCCGTTAAATAGTTATTAAATAAAATGTTTTAAGACTATTTTATTATGTTAAAAAAAAACAAAGCTTATTAAAAAAATATTAAAGCTTATAGTTATTATTATTATTTTAAAAAACTAATTTAATAATTTAAACCGTAAAACAATTTAAGTTAAACTTTTTATTATTATTATTAAAGTTTTATATAATAGTTTAATATATATTAAAAGTTTTTAAAAGCTATAATATATTAAGAAAAAATTAGTATATTAGTTTTTTATAACGTAATTGTTGGTACAGTGGATAGATGGCTGCAACAATAGCCTGCAAAGGCATTGTACTATAGCACCTATGGCCTTAAAAGCTTCCCGCTAATTACCTAACCAGCGGACAGTAGCAACGGTACTTTAGGCACCAGCTAATTTAAATATATAAATAAGTATTAAAACTATTTAAACCTTTATTTTTATAACTAATACAATATATCTTACTATAACCATTATTACTTTTATTGATTATACGATCGTATAACCGGTAATTACTTAATATTAATTAATGTTTAATAAATTATTAATTAGTATAGATCGGCAAAAACAAAACGAATAACTTTATTGCCAATTTTTTAATAAGCTTTAAACTATTGTTTATGTTTTAAAAAAACGACTTTATTATTATTACTACCGGTTTTAAAACTTTTAAATTATAACAACAGCGTATTTTTAAATAAGTAATTATTCATTTAATTATTTAACTATTTTAACGTAAAATATTTTTTTTAAAATAAATAAACTTAATTTTTTATTTATATTATGTTATATATTTAATTATTATTAATAAAACGCTTAACATTACGTTAGCAAAGTTTTTTTGTATTTAAAAAATAAGTTACGAAGCCGTAATTATTTATTTTTTAATATAGCAAAATTAACGTCGATTACCGATTCGGCGACCGGCAACAAAACGATTAGCGTTATTATAAACGTAAATATTCAGAAAGCTAAAAACGATTTTAAAATTAATATTTCGATTATTATTACAAATTTAATTAAATTTAATATAAATATTAATAATTTAAATAACGTTTTTTTATTAAATTTAATTATTTTTATGATCGGAAAATTTTATAAATATAAACGTTATAACTTAATTAATAAAAAACTTTTAAAAACTTTTTAAAATAATTTTATAAGCTAAAAAAAGTTATATTTTAGTACCGCCGGAAAATATATTTATAAAAATATAAAAAAAGTTTCTTAAAAAAAAAAATCTTTATATAAATTTAAGAACTATTATTATATAAACGTTTTTATTATTATTTTTATAAAACTAGCAACTTAAACCGATATTTTTATTGTTAAAGAAATTATATCGAAAATTAATTAATATTTTAAAAGTTTTATTGCTTAAAAAAAAACAAAAACTTTAAAAAAGTTTATTGTTTAGTTTTTAGCTTAATTTAAAGCTAACAAATATTAAAAAAGCAAAAAAAAAAAAAAAAAAAAAAAAAAAGAATAAAAATAATAATCTTTTTAACCTAAAGTTTAACGCAAAGTTTAAAATTAAACTAAAAAGCAATAAAAAAAAAACCTAACTAATAACCGTAAATTAAAAACTATTTATAAAACTAATAATATTAACGATTTTATATTTAACGATTTATATTTTAATTTATTGTTTATAAACGTATTTAATATTAAATTAAATAAAAATATTATTATTAAACTTTTTAAATAATAAAATCGTAATTAATTTTATTATATTAATAACGTTTATAATAGTTTCGATAATAAAATTAAAATTATGTTTTCGATTAACTTTTTGTTTAATATTTAAAAGAGTTAATTTTTTGCTATTTTTTTCGACTTTTAAAAATAACGTATAAATATATTTCGTATATAATATAAAGCTTTATAAAAGATTTTAAAAAATATACGATATTATAATTAAACACTTTAATATAAAAATTAACCGTAGTTATTATTACTATAATTAAACCTTCATTTTTTACAAAAAAGTCTTTTAAAATAACTTTAATAAAAAACTTATATAAATTTTTTAATTGATATTCAATTAATTATTTAAATATTAATAAGCATTAAAAAAAAGTTATATTAAAAAATCTTTATTATATAATATTATAATTAAAGCTTATTAAAAACGCTTTAAATTTTTATTTGGTTTATAAATACCGCTTAATAAAATTAAAAACCTATTTTTATAATTAAAATTATTATTTTAAAATAACTTTAATTTCGCTTATAACGCTTTATAACTAATAATAATAAAAAATTATAACAATTTTTATACCGTTAATAAAAACATTAAAATTTTAAACATTAATTATAATAACCGGCGATATAACGTTTATAATAAAAGCTGCAATAATTTTAAAAACCGTTATTTTATTTTTAATTAAAAAAGTTATAAAAAAAACAAGTTTAGTTAATTTTATAAAAAGGTTATATTATTAGGACTACTTTCCGTACGGACGTAGTATAGCTACGGGTATATATAGATTATAAGGGATAATTATTAATTAATTATAGAAAACGTAAAAGCGGTCTCTGTAAGTAGCTATAGATTAAGATTTAATAAAACGGTATTTTACGTAGCCGATAACTATTTTATAGTTAACGGCTTTTATTAATATAAGTAATAATTTTATATGCTAAAGTTAATATATCGACGTACGTATATACGTATTAATACTAACAGTTTTTTTGTTTTTGTACA